>WYDF02269585.1:0-18217 GCA_009867245.2 Adranes taylori | reverse complement strand
GATGACATCAAAAAAACAGCCGGACTAAACTGGTACCAAGTGGCACAGAACAGGGAAAACTGGAAAAATATGAGAGACGCCTATATCCAAAGGATAGAAAACGGCTAGAAGAAGAAAAAGAAGAAGAATTATGAGAGGTTCAAAAGTTCCCTCTGTAATGAAAACTGGGAAAAATGTATGAAGAGACAAATTTAAACTCGATGTTCCAAGTATTTCGCAACCATTTCAAGTGCAACTTTGCACGATCGTTTCCGAGAAAGAAAACTGTAAGTAATAAAAATAGTAGAATAAAACAACATCGGAATTAGAAAAGATGAAAAAAAATCTGAGTACTATGCTCAAATTACAAGACCAATATGGCTCTGGTGATACTAGTAATATACTAGCAGCATACAAACAAAAATACATCAAAGAAGCAGAAGAACACAGAAGACGACATAACATCAGGAACATTGAGATATTGGACAACTAGAGTAAAACAATACGGACCATAGTGAACCAAGAAACAGGACACAGTAAAAAAAAAATTACAACAACAATACCTTCCAGTAATGATCCGAACAATTACTTTAGTAACATCGGAATCTTCATAATATATTGAAGTAAACGAATGAATATCAAAAATTATTTGTTTACCTATAGATAAACTATTCTACAATATAAACATAAATATTGTAGAATAGCCAGAACTGATGAGAACAAATAAGTTTGAAACGGTTGATTTAAATATCTTATTTTATTAATTTATATTGGTAACCAAACGCCACTGAGTTGAAATTTCTCTTCATAGTTTCACCCTCTTCCTCATACGTCGATGGTCAACATTCGTAAACCAGACAATAGCTTTAGCACTATAAATAGTATAAACACGATCAAACAAATTCCGACTCGTGCCAACTCCGTAGATATGTAACTGGTAACATCAGTTGTAATCCGTCTTGCAATATGTAGTTTAAAAAATAAAAAAACGGTAGGATAAGATAGTTAAAACGGTAGGACATATAAGGTAATTTTCCAGTCATTGACACTCTCCCAATAATAGACCCCTTCATCATTTTTTTATTTAATAAGATATCTATAAGCTTTTTGGCAAGAATTATGAATACCTACAATTTTCATAGTGATTTGGCAACAATGGTTTGGCCGTCCATATTTTTCCCTTGTTTTGTTGAGACAGGAGCACTTTGTTTTGGAGCGTGTTCTAAATTTTACCACCAGTTAGAGAAATTGTTGTGTACTTTTTAAAAAAATAATCCTGTCAAATGTGGTCATATTTTTCATTGTTTTGTTGCTTGAACTACATAGTAGAAACCTCAAAAACACTATTTGCTAGAAGAATATCGTTCATTATAAATGTTAGGTTATAATCTTAAGATGTCAATTATTGGAATCTCAAAAGGCTAATTTCCAGTAATTGACCATGTCAAACACTGGTCTAAAGAAGCTATTAGTTGTTTTTAATAGTGCAGAAATGTGCACTTCAGAGCAATGTTGCCAATATAGGTTTTTTACGAAAAATTTATTTTATCCAGTATTTGACAGGAGTGTCGTTCACTAGGGTGTCAATAATCAGAATTCATTGGAATGATTTTTTGCAGGATAAGTAAGTATACTTACTTTCTTGATATGGCTCTTAAAAAGAATTACACTCAAGAGCAAATGAATTATGCTCTGAAATTTTTTCAACGTGGATGATATGTTAGAGTATTTCGTGGTAAGAGTATTTCACTCTGATGAAAGAGCTTTTTACCTTAGTCCTAAGGGAGAAAAAGTAATAGTTAAAAAGGGCACAAAAAATCTTTCTAGAGATGAAAAAGGAAACTTGACAGTTCTTGTAACTGCAAATGCTTCTGGGACACTAGCAACCCCAATGTTTGTTTTTAAATACAAGAGTTTCAGCAATTTCAGCATCTATCTCTGAAGAATGAGGCATTGGTACTTCAGAAAATGGTTGGGTGTGCGGCTCTACTTTTTTTGGTTACATAACAAACATTTTTTATCCCTGGCTAACAAGAAATAATATTAAACGCCCTGTACTCTTCTTCATGGGTATGTATCCCATATGACCCTACATCTCTATAACTTTTGTGGAAATCAGGGAATCGAGCTAATAGGACTATATCCAAACTCGACCCATATTTTGCAGCATATGGATGTAGCTGTATTTCGACCTCTAAAAAGCAAGTACAAGGAAGAGGTACGCAATTGGAGAGTAGCCAATTACCAAGTAAAGCTTCAAAGGCAAAATTTTGCTTCTGTATTAGGAAAATCTTTGGATTAGATTACATCAACGACAATCCAAAATGGATTCAGGGCTTCTGGTATTTGCCTCTTCAATGTAGAAAATGTCCATTTTCAAACAATTTCTGCCAAAAATCAAATCGAGCCACCTACCAATGAACATCAAACACAAGAAACCCAATCGGAAAAAATGTTTTTCCGGGGCCATCTCATTCTTCAAAAAAAAAAACAATGGAAAGTTCAGGTATGAATTCGGAAACTGTCAGTATAGTGGAAAAACCCCCAATTAAATCAACTCCTATCCCAGAAATTATTAAAAACAATCCTGTATTAAAGATGCAGCCTGTTTGAACTATTATGACTCGAAGAATAGTTCAAACAGGCTGCTCGATGTATAGTAGGAGCTGTGAACACCGCAACATGCAAGTCTATCTTCAAACAATAGCAAATCCTAACAGCACCAAAGTAGTTGCAGACCATCCTTTCTAAACAGCATTCCAACCTTCTGGAACTGTTCCTAAATCGCTCTAAAAGGTACACGTCCAGCGGTATTTTTGGAACAGGTATTGCGTTTGACAGGTTTCTATGACTGTTCTTAATCATAGAAGTCATAGAAACCTCTAAGTAATCAGAGCATCCATAATCAGACCAATATAGCTATTGAAACGCACCATATTTCCATATTTCTTAGGAAACAACTAAAATTATATTGTAGAATTTTCAAAATATATTCTAGTACAGTAATTCTTATTCTTCGCAATATAAAATTACCCCATCACTCCAAAACTACCTCATAATTTGTGAGTTTGAAAATTTTAAAGTTGTACCTCTACAATTGTTTTCAATCAACGTAGGAAACATCTTTAGGATAACATTTGATTAAGAACAGTCATAGAAGATGAATTTGGAAATCCAAGATGGCGGATGACAGATAAATTCCTGTTGTCATTCTGGGGAAACCCCTGGCAGGATTTTAAAAATCTGTTGGGTGTAATGGTGTTCAACGCCTGCGCACTGGGGTCTTGGGGACTGCGATGCACCGGAGTCTGCGTGGCAGTCTCTGCTTTTCACCGGGTCTGCGGCGGGGACTCTGCCTTGCTCCCGGACCTGCGTGAGGGTCTCTGCGCTGCAACGGGGCCTGCGATGGGGCCACTGTTTTGCATCGGGACCCGCGGTAGAGGATGGGGCCTGGCCCTACGGTGGTGGCGTGCGTCGTTTGAATTTGAGGTTATGCACTATTTGAAATTTAAGTCTGATAAATCTAAAATTGTAATCATTTCAAAAAAGAATAAAAATTCACGCTTATGATGAATGAGCAAAATCCTTATCTCTGTCAAAAACAATAACATATTGTTTAAAAGGTAACCTAATACTTATTATTTCTTATAAATAATTCCGCCTTTTTGGACAAAATAGATCATAAGTCAATGATCTTATTGGTAAAAGTTTTTATCTTTCGAAATAAATAAACTCTCGAACCAAAAAGTTTTTACAAAAAGTTTTTTTTGTCGTTCAAAATAAATAAAAACCCTTTTGTTATCCCGACAACTATCTATATATTAAATTTTCTGACTTAATATTTAATTTGGCGTAAATAAACAACTGTAGTTATATCAACTTAAATAAACAACTTAAAACAGAATAAGTTGAAGTTTTACTTATTCTGTGTATCATTTATAATATTTGTGATCGCTTGAAGAATTAGGAGTTTTTACAACGTTAAGTGGAAACTAGCCTAATTCCATGTCATCCTATCTGACAGAAAATGATGTCACACTATATTTGCCTACGGTGCGGACAGCTTTACCGCATCGTAACCAAAATATTTTTTTTCAACTTTCACAAGAACCCAGATATGTAAGGTAGTGCAGTAACCTATACAATAAAGTTTATTCGAATGTCCTATCTTATATAGTTTCTGAGATATATCGCAGTTTATTAACCTTTAATCGTGGCAACGTCGCGTTCTCCAGCAGTTGGAGGCATGTTATTAATTTAATTCGACGCATAATACAAGGTACTACATGCAAGTAAAATTTCAGCTTCATAGCTTTAGAACTGAATTTCTAAATAAAATCAATTTGAAACCTTCCTAAATAATTCATATAATCTCATACAAATAAAAGTATTGGATCAAATTCGCACTGATAACTACATTTATTAAATTGTAAGAGTTAATTAAATCTCACAGATCTCTTAATAAGTAAAATATTTTTTCCTATAAGATTTCTTCCATTGTTGTGAGATTATGAGTATTTATATGTTGAGTTCAGGTTACCATGGAAACCAATGACGAGTTTTGAAGATATTAGAGGCAATATCTTTGGAACCATAAGAGTTGGACCCCTAATATGTGCTATCATTTTAAACAGAATCACAAGAGCTAGCAAAAATATATAAAAATATAAAGGGTGTTATTAAAAAGTTTATTAATTTTTTTTATTGCTTACAATTGGTTCAGTATATTCCATTGCTCACATTAGCAGAATTGGGGTCCCTCAGGGGTACATATGTTGCCCAAGTTTTATTTCTTGAATTTTTTAGCAACCGCGCTATATAAGGCAGTACAATTTTTCCAAAGGCCAAATTACTCCTATGTTTTGACGTGCGTTTTTTTCAACTCGCTTAATCGTTTAAATATTAAAGGAACTTTCGATAAAAGGAATTTAAAAAAAATTACAGGTACAGTTTTCGAGAAAATGGACCGCAGAGTTTGCAAAGCAAAAAACACCCTGTATATAAGTTAAATTGTGATTTTAGAAAAAATGTTTCAAATAAAATCGAAGGAGCTTTAGGTGCCCTATAGAATAAAGTTTATTCGAATGTCCTACCTTTTATAGGTCCTGAGATATATCGAAAAGTTTGTTAAACGTTGAACGCGGCAACATCGCGTTCTATTAGAGTTAGTAACATATAAATAGTACTTTGTGAGCAATTTCAGGCTCCTATTCTGATTTTAAAAAAAATCGCATTTCCACCATTTATTTCAAAAAAATATATTAAGAAAAATGTTTTTTGAGTAATTTTTGTGGTAAATTGTTCGTTATGAGTTATGACTCCTTTGAATTACGTGTAAACAGATTACAGTGATGTGAATAGGAACAAAAAAAATTAAAACATGAATCCTATATCTTTCATATACCTATAGGTATATCGTATATGGTATATGAAAAATAAAAATGTAAATTTCATCTGCATTCAGGATTCTTTTATGCTATAAAAATATGTACATGTTAGCATCGGCTTTTTAGTGTTCAGTTCAAAAAAACCACGTCTCAAGTAATCATTCATTTAAGAAAGATAGATTAGATAACATTTTTTTTTAATTTTAAGATTTAAAATTATGCAATTAGTTTTTCTTATTTAGTAAAAACTCACTAGGCCCGAAATATATTTCCCAATAAAGAATAATAAATCCCAAAATAGAATTGCTCCATAAGTAGTGAGGATGTAATAGGTAAATATGGAATACAAAGTAATTTCTTTATGTGTTTGATATGAAGGCTTTCCATATTATAATAAAATGGCGATTGTTGTTGTAATATACTTATTTATAGTTGGCCTAAAATGGAGATTATTTGTAAATAAATAAGGTTAGTGCGTAAAAGTTTCTGAATAATGCCGGGTCCACACCTACAAATCTTTTCGCCTAAAGCATTAGACGATAATATTTTTGCCGGCAATATTAATTCTATGCACACAAAAAAAATTTCATGCTAATTTTCCTCATATCAGTGTCAAGTCATATGTGGAAACGAGTGGAGGTAACATCATCGTTATCATCTGCTGTTAAAAAGATACTGAAGATTAATTAATCTCCTATTGCTAGAAGTCTTAACGTCATTGCCAATTTTTCTCTAAACTTAGGGTTCTGTTTTCAACTTTTGGTCCAATCAAGTTAAGAAAACGTTCAAAATCTTCTACACATACACGTAATTTTTTTTAAATTACCATCAATTTCACCTAGACCTAAAATAGTCAACAAGCGACTCCGTCTTCAAGCCTTCTACGTTTATAGAGATCTATCATCCAGTAGTCTTTTTTGTTTTCTTCCGTTTAAGTAAATGGCACAAAACGATAAAAGCAACACACTTTATCCTCATTAGCTCAAGCATGATTAATACAACTCACAAAAATAGAAAAGTTGAGGTGCAGGTTACTAAAATTCAATAATGAATTTTGAATTTTTCAGGAAGCGTTTACACTAAAGCAGCATGCGGCGCAAATTTCTTTGATGTTCGTCAAAAACCGACAACTTTCACGATCGTTGCATTGAATGGGCCATAAATTCTTGTGTCATTGTCGTGCGCCTCACCTTCCTATCTTGTGGTGAAAATATTTGGAAGTGTGGAGCCGGCATAATGTTTAGCTCTTACGTTTAGAAAATTACAACCTAATTATAAATCTAACCAAATTATAACACTTCACAAAAAGAACCTAGTTCTCAGGTATCCTGTAAACTAACTGCAAGACAAATACTAAAAATATTCAGACTATTTTGTTATAGAGAAATGAAAACAATAACAATGCGTGTTTAATTTTTTACATTATTCAAAAAAATATTCATTATAAAAACAATGAATAGGTTTTACAAATAACCTTTTGAACTTGCGTTCTTGTGTTAACTAATTTAAAATAGCTCATTTATAAAAAAGCTGATTAAAAAAACTTACCAGAAACTCGGGTTTATTATCACTTCGTTTAAGGCCGGCCGGTTGGTAATTGTAATTATACTTAAAACTGTCGCCTTCTTCAATAATAAATGTCTTTCCTACTGCTTTTTTAACTGCCTCTAGTAGACCAGTACTTAAATTGCACTCTGGCGTTTCAATAACATTATGTGATTGTCTTATATACTTTTCAATAGCATTTAAAGTAGAACCATCACGTTCGCCTAATTCACGCACAGCTTTTGCTAGCACTTTACACAAATCACTAGTTTTTGATGAAACATTCAATGTCCGACAATGTAATCCACCTGGATCTTTATAAGAACTTTGTCCTTTATTAAATACTTTTAAGACAGCACCGTCCTTAACAGAGCACTCCAAATGTTCAGCTATAACATCTTCATGATAATTATGATGTTGTCTAATTGCATGACATATTCTTTCAACACTCGGTCGTTGTTTTTGTGAACGTATCTTTCTAATAGCTTCTAATATCCATTTAGACCATATTTCTTGGGTGACATCTTCTGGCTCGCACATCTCTAACTAGAAAATGTTCGAAAATTAATGTTGCCCGTTCAAGTTGTTATAAACGTAAAGCCTTCCGCATAATTTGAGTTAATTTTACCGACCTTCAACCACATTTTAATTTCTATTGTCATGCAAAGTTAAATGAAAATTCATTGGACTTCGTGTTAAAAATAAGCATATATGTTAAAATCTTGTTTATGTTACGTAGAAATAGTTTTTATTGCGTCTTGAACGTATGAAACTTTCCGACGGTAGCCATATTGGGCAAATTGGTAAAGGTGGAAATTTCATTTATTTTTTTACATTGTTTTTGAAGCGTTAGCATGCATTTTAACTCCGCTAATTTATTATTCAAGCTTTTGCGATTCTTTTACTCTAATTTTCTTTATGAAAACTTACATGGTAAACGTAATAAACGATGACATAAAATCGTTTTGACAGTTAATACTGACCAACTGCGATATCCGGCTGGCCGTGTACTTCATATATTCCGTTCTCAATTGCTAGACATTTTACTTTTGTTTTAATTTTTAGGCACATTTCACACGTTACGTATAAATTTTCCTGATTAAAAATGTAGTTTTATTATCTAAAATCGACCGGTAATACAATACGCAATAAATAAACATAATTTATTTAGACAGGACACATCACAACAAAAGGTTAATAATTGTGACAAAATGGCTGGGAGGAGCGCGCGCATTTTCGACAGTTGTGCTATGCGGAATGTAAAATGCCATTTGTACAATAGAGTGGCGGGCGATTATGTTAACGCGCGTTCCGTAATTGACGGATCCTCTACTTATTCGTTGTCGCTGATGCTGGCAGCAGTCTAGTTTGCTTAGGTAATTGACTACCTTTTCTCGAATCCTACCTACTTCAGCATAAGATGAAAAGTGAAGCGTTCTGATAGGTTCGAAACCGAAACTAAATATTCCACGTTGCCATCATGATAGATTTTTCGGCAAATTAACGTTTTAAAATAGCGTAACTGTTTCTTTAACGTTGGCTGTCGAAATGTGCGACATATAATCGCAAATCAAATGCAAATTTTACATGTCTTTTTTGTAAATTTTACAAAGTCTTTTTATAAAATTTATAAGTTTGTTTGAATATTAATGTTTGATATTTTGTTGTTCAGCAACTTTGGTAAAGAGTTTGGTATTTAATTTGAAACTGCGTTCTTTGTTTATTTTGATTTAGATTGTTATTATAAATCACAACAATTTTATTTTGTATATTGTTGTTTTTGTGCGAAAATTGGATGGTTGTTTCAAAATAAAATTATAATTTATTATAAGCTTTCGTTTAATAATATTAACTACGCCAGGCTACCAAATACAAGAAAAATTGATATAAAAATATTATATATAATCATTTTCAATAGACAATGATAATACTATGATATATGAAATAGATAAATGCTTGCTATTTTTGGTTTACCTTATGTATAATTTTAATTATTTGCTTCGTTATTTTGCTGTTGAATTGTCGCCATATGTTTGTGTTTGATGTATTAACTCGTACTAATTGATTAACATGATCGCATTCTACCCCACACAATCCATTTTAATCAACGTCTTAATACACAAAACACAAACTTATGGCGACAATTCAACAGCAAAATAACCAAGTAAACAATTTAAATTATGCATAAGGTAAACCAAAAATACCAACCATTTATACTATTTCATATCTAGCAATAACATTTTCTGTCATAGTTATACCAATTTTCATACAATTCTTACACCACTAACAAAACTCTTGTATTTTGTAGTGTGTCGAAGTTTTTACATTAAACGAAAGCTCGCAGTAAATAATTTTATTTTTAAATAACCATCTAATTTCCACACAAAAAACATACTTAATAAAAATGGATGAAAACCAAACAATATATAAACTTTGTGCAAGTTTGAAGTTTAATAATATGTTCTTTGAGTACGACGTAGATTGTGTCCTGAATCATCCTATTGAAGTATCTCATTTATGGCGGTCCTTGTAATTTTTAACGCCGTGAGCTATAACATTCTGTAAGGAAATCGGGCTTCTAAATTCGTTATAAAAATATATTTGGCCATCTAAGAAGTTTTAAATAAATAATTTTCATAAATAAAGTTATTAGCTAGACTGACCATTCATACCGTTTTTAACGGGATAGTCCCGTTTTTCTCCCGACTTTTTACCGTCCCGTCGTTTTGTTATTTTGTCCAGTTTTTGATAAAAAAAAATATGAACATGGATCATTCATATATTAAATACATAAACTAAATATACCAGTAATTTTATGTATATATTTTATATAATAAAATTTTATTAAAGTTTATGCAATTATAGACCTTAAGGTCTGAAGGAAAAATATGGTCAGCCTGTTAGCAACGTAACGTATAAATGTTAAAATTACATGATCCATAATAAAGTGCTTTTTATAACTCTTAATAAAAAGTTTTCTACTTCTTTATTAAGTTTTTATTCTACGACCGTTTCGCTGTTATAGCATCTTCAGGTACTACAATAAATTGAAACAAGAGATCTTAGTTTAAATAAAAAAAAAATATGTGGTTAATCTAACATTATTGTAATTTTTAGGTTCGAGTTTTTGTTTTCCGAACAAAAACTCTAACCTAAAAATTACAATAATATTAGATTAGTTTTTGTTTTCCGAACAAAAACTTTAACCTAAAAATTACAATAATGTTAGATTAACCACATATTTTATTTTTATTTAAACTAAGATCTCTTGTTTCAATTTATTGTAGTACCTGAAGATGCTATAACAGCGAAACAGGTCGTAGAATAAAAAACTTAAATAAGGAAGTACAATTTTTTTAATTAAAAGTTAAAGTATTTTTATATAGAAATATTGATTTTTATTTTTTAGGCAAGACGAGTCATTGTTATAAAGTATAGAAATATTAGTTTTAAATAATCAAAAGATTAACAGTAAGAAATGACCAAAATATGAAACTCTGAAAACGATAATTTTCAAAATAATTGATTGTAGTAATAAATAAAATAAGATTTATATATTGTTTATACTTCGCGGGTTTTAGCTCAGCCAGTCATGTGAAAACATAATGTAGACGCTGAATTGAGTGTGATTGGCAGAGATGACAAAATATGACGATTTACTACGATTGTATATGACTGTTGTAGAGTTTTTCAATTTTATTTGAATATAGGCTTTTCGCAAACTAGGCGAAACATAAATAAAACGCACCACTACTATAGAAATTTCATGAGTTTTAATTAGTATATTTCAATATCTATATTATACGTTTAAGAGTTGATTTATTTGAAATACTTTTTAGTGGTTACGACCTCTCTACATAAATTTAACACTTTCTTATGAAATTTATACACTTATTCAATAGTTGTAAAAAATTTATACATTTATTCAATAGTTGTAAAAAATTGTCAATAATGAAGTACAAATTATAAAACCTCTTGATTGTTTGGGGAAACAAATAACTTTTGACTTATTTAATTTTTAAGTAAAGAACTAGATTCATCAACGAAAATATTCCCTTCAATACTTAGGATTTTTTTAGGGAAAGTACATTATTAGATTAACTCTCATTCTCCCACTGTCTTCATTCTCATTGGAATGAGAGATACTGGAAAGGCTAAACTTCTCTCAAACTATACTTTTTTTTAAATTATGAATTTAATTTTTGGTTAAACTTCAGTTACACTTAGCACATCCTTATACTCATTTTCTTAAAGTTGGACGAAATTTTTAATTCAAAAACTCTTAAAATGAAAATTGTTTAAAGCGATTTGTAAATTACTTGTAATGAAACGAAATATTTTATATTTATTACATTTTAATTTGTTATAATTTTATACGTTATAATTAAAAAGTTAAAATACACAGAAACATAATAATTCCCTCAGATTCAAATTAAACACGGAGTAATAATCATTATGTATTAATAACCTTATCGTCATTTGGATTTTGGGAGAACATTACAAAATTAAAATATTTTGTATGACAACTTGTGAATCTTATATCTAACCTAAACGTAAAATTAACGAGTATGTTACTATAGTAAGATTCAACAAATGTTGAATGGAAAAGATGTAATTGTTTATTCAACGAAATGTTGCTTTAATAAGGAGCATATCTCCTTGGCGGCGATGCTCCTCGTAGACCAGGCCTAAAAGTTTACAGAATATACGATTAGAAAACTAAATCACAACTTTCTAATTGAAATTGATACAAACCTTCTTTCGTCGAAACTATCTCGACTGAAATCTTCATACATTCGACTTATTCGTGAACTGCTGATCGCCGGTGGAGATGGGGGTGAACGCCTGCTGTACATGCCGTAATCAACGGACCTACTATAGCTCGATTCGCGTAAAGACGCTGTACTTATACCTTACAAAACAATGCATTAGAATATTGGAAACCTTCTCCGAACATAAATAACATTTTGAGAAGTGAGCGAATGAGTAAGCAACTTCAAATTATGGGGAATTTAGCATTTGACAAATACTCAAATTTGTCAAATGCTGTGGCCTTTGCCATATATGATATATGAAAAATAAAGTAATAACAAAGTTTAAAAGATAATGGTTACAACTGTATAAATATATAAAAGTGACCTTATAAAGAATGGATATTTGTGGTCGAATTGATTTTACAGGGAACAATAGTGAAGAATAGTGGAAACACTGGAGAAAGAATGCGAATGTATAATATGGAATGATGAAGACCTAACGGAAAAATTGAGAATATGGCTGGGTAAGCATGGAAGATAAGAAATAATGAAGATAAGATGTTAGTATAGAAAATTTAAAAAAATGTCAAGTCTGTTTTTGTGTAAATAAGTTTTCACCGGAAGTTTTTTTTTCACTTTTACGTCTCAATGGAACTTTTACTAGTAGATTTCGTCAATGATATGTTGAAAAATATGTGTAAGAATAAAGACTAAGAGTTGAAAGACTAGATTCTTTAAAGTGAGAATGAGAAGAAATTGCAACACTTTCTCAACTACATTGAATGTACACGATGACTTACTGCCAAATTACAATTAAATTATTTGTTTGAAATAGTACCAATAATTTGCATATTCATTTTGAAAATATAGTTGTATATGTGTTTATACAACTTTTGGGTGAAAGCTATATTTTATTTTATGAAAATCAAGGACTTTATAATATATGAATGATATTTTGAAAGCGAAAAAATATACCTCTTAAACTGCTGCCGCCTAAACTAGGTAACGGGGGTAACGGTTCACGTCTTGGTGGTAGAGGTGGCAAAAAATCTCCGCGAGCACCACGTAAACTTAACTCACTGCTCCGGCCTGGTGGTGGAGGTGGTAGACTGGAATAACGCCTTTCAAAAAGGTCACGATCCTCATAACGTCTGTCATAGTAACTATCATAGGCATCCTTTTAAAATGTAAAATTAAATTCGCATGTTACTCTATATAACAATGGCAAGATAAAATATTCAACGAATCCTTGTTGTTTTTCATACTTCAATAGTCTTTTGACCGTAAATGAAAATTTTATAACATTCGTATCTCGTTCAATAATGCAATCTTTGAAAGTTTTATTAGGGTCTTTAGTATGAACAATATGCTTTTTAAATACTTAAAACTTTGATAGGGTCATACATGCTCATACAAAGTGAGAAATCAAGCACTTTGTTTCTTGATTAGGTGCTGTTTCGTATTTATCAAACGATAACTCAGTCAGTTAATCTCCTTGATCAATTAATTGGTAGTCCGCTGAAATTCGGATTGCTTGTCGTAGGTGTAGATATTGTAATAAATTACACCGAATTTTTTTCATGTGGTGGCACTCATATGGAACATCCTAGACATTCAATAAAAATCTAACAAATAAATCAGTAGTGAAATAAAACTACCGAGTGATTCAGTTGGTAAGAACTATGAAGGTAAAAACCCCTTTCTTGTTAGTTTTATAGTTTAGATAATTAAGCTAAAAAAATGGTCCATACATAACTACCAGGAAAGATGTTAATGGAGGCCGATGTTTGAGGATTCCTTCTGCATGGTTACAGAAGGGTATGAAAGAGGGGAAAGTTTCTCTTAAACATCCGTTAAAAAATAAAAAAAATATTTTAAAACAATCACATTATGACAATCAAGTACTTTTCCTTTGTAAAAATTACCAATATTAATAATGAAAGAAAAATAAATTAAATAACTATTGTCGTTGATTGATAAAATATTGTTACCTACAAAACAGAAGAAATAGTTTGTATCTAGCTTTTCGCCATGTAGAGATGGTACTTCACATTATATTATGTAATCATTATAACAACAAAAGTGTTAAAATGTAATTAATTTGACAACTAATTTAAACAACTTAATTGAACAAAATCATATAAACAAAAGTGTATATGTTTTTTTTGTAAGAAATGGTTAAAAATAGATTAATAAAAAATAGTTACACACCTCCAACATACTCACCCCGTACCGACCCAACATACGATCGCGTAGAAATGCCGGTGGTGGGGGTGGTGGTGGCGGATATGGATCGCCCGCCCCGCCACGTCCGAACGCGGCTGCATGATACCGATCACGAAACCGATCGGGACCAACTAATGCCGCTGCAGCGGCAGCCGCGGCGTGCGCGGCTGCTGCAGCACTACCCGCACCCTTCGGACACTCTTTCGACCAATGACCGCCGCGACCGCAACGATAGCATTGTTCCGGATCACCCATACCGGGGCGTTGGCGGACACGCGACGTCGAAATTTGAACCTGTGACATGAGACAGGTAAATTAATGGGAAAAAAAACACGCACTGAATTCGTTTATGAGATGTAATCATGAGGTATGATTAGAGGTTAAGATAGTGTGCAGCTTTTGATTAAGTGAGACTTCTTATATCTTAAGAGATGTTTATAGTTTACGGCTTAGATCATCAAAGCGTTGATAGTACTATTTAATATGCATAATCTTTAGTAACATAATTTATATTGGATAATATAAAACAATAGAATATTTCTAATAAAGCAACCAATATCTAAGAGAATTAAACGATCACTTCAAAAATTGGCCCTGACGAACTAAAATATCTACAAAATACAGTTTTAGGATGAGCTAATTGTTTTGGATAAAAAAACTATTAAACAGTAATATAGTGCAGCAGGGGCAATGCCCTACGTTTAAATCTCCTCATAGAGTTGATAAGAGGTGCCTTATGAATTGTGATTTATCTACCAAATACAGTGTTCATATTTTAAGTACACACAGCTGCGTTCAGTAAACTAGCAGGGTTCCTTTACTACGAACAAAATGATGAATTTCTAGAATTTTACCATATTATAACTCATTTCTATACGCTTGTTTCGTATTGTTTTATCTGAAGTAAGTAAGCTTTAAATTTTATCTCATGGAACACAAAGAAAAAAAATTGTTACAAAATAGCTGGACTAATCACAAAGTTAAAATTTTCACTTTAGAAAGCAATTCATCGGTATCAATTCAATAGGGAAGAATTATAATTAAGACATGTATGCATGTCGAATGAATATCGGCCATATTATCTATACATACTTTATTTCGAGAATATTAAGAAAAGAGTGGTGAAGTTATTATGGTATACGACAAAAGTCGAATACATTTGAAAAATAGATCCAGAAAATATTTATATTATATGGAGATAAACTTGTAAATTTAAAATATAAAACATGAAAATTCCAATTACAAATAGCTCTGGAAGAAAACACATAACTTCTATTTGAGCTTGTTTATAAATTTGTAAACTAGAACTATCTGCGAAACATAGTTTCATATTCTATCAAACTAGTTTCGTAAAAGTTCATCATAACATTTCCTTAACATGCAATAAAATGACTGTTCATTCAATTCGCATGCTAAAGAATTGCAGTAAGTGAAGTGTGTACAAGAAGGCCCACCTTCATCGGTTGTCCATCGACCATCATCCCGTTGAGCTCTTTAATCGCCTCATTCACGTCCCCGCCTGATTCTAAATGCACGAAACCGTAGTTCCTCACGATATCGCATTCAACAACCGTTCCGAATTTTTTGAACATCTCGCGAATCTGCGGCGCTTTCGTGTTGTCTGTCAAATTGCCGACAAAGATCTTCGTGGTGGGTGTGGCCGGCGCTTTACGGCTCTTTGCCGCTTCGCATTTCATCGGTTGACCGTTCAACATATAGCCGCTCAAATTCTGTATTGCATCCCGACCTTCAGTTTCATTTTCCATATGGACAAACCCGTAGTTCTTCACCACATCGCATTCGATTACTTTACCGTATTTCTCGAACAGCGGTTTAAGGTCGCCGATTTCCGTCGCTTCAGTGAGATTGCCGATAAAAATTTTGAAAGTGCCCGCGCTGCTAAAACCCGGCATCTTTGTCCGACAGCTAATATAAGGTTACTATTGCGGCTAAGTTAGGATATAAATTTATTCGTATGACAAATAGATAGCTGAACTTATAGTTGTGTTGATCAAATTCGGTAGGTGGCGCGATATACGACTGCGGTGGCTGTTCTGAAAGTCGTTCGTTTTATAGAAAATATTTAACATATAAACGAATGTTACAATATTAAAATATTTAAACGATTATTTAAAATAAAAAGATCTCGAAAAAACACGCATATAACTTTCAACATCTTATACGAAACGATTATTACTATTATCACTTCTTTATTATCTTCAGCATACAACTGTTTATCATTATTGTATGTGAAGAATAAAAATAATACAAGATACTGTAAAATATCTAATAACGAAATATGTAAAAACTACTAATAACAGTATTGTTATCCAGTATGATTCTATAGTGTCGACAATTTCAATAATTCCACGTGTTTAATTATAAACTAATCATTTAACAAAACTACTACTACATAATTTGCTATTCTCAACTAAGCCATCTAACGTCTGAAGTTCAGCTATAACAGAGATCACATATTATTCGGTTGAGTTGTTACTTTCTAGTGAAAATAGTTTTGCTTATTTGATTTTGTCAAAATTGAGTAAAACGAGAGAATACAATAGCTAAAACGACGTATTTTGTGTAAGATGAAGCTAATGAGTAAACACATAAATATGTCTTATTACATACATGTTTTAATACGTACTAAGAAAAATGGCTGACATTTACTTGAGCTAAGTGAAGAGAATCTTGCTTGGAGCATTTAATTATATTACACGTATTTATTAAGCCTTTGCAGTATATATTATTTATAAAATTGCTGTAACTGACATAATTTGTCAATTCATCATGAAGCACCGGTACAACACGCCATTGCAAATACTTTGTTCCCTTTGTTCTAGACAATCACATTGCCAATTTATCTAAACAAATATATATGTCCGTTATACTTACATTATGGGTTAAGTTTCTTTAACTGAAGTCGTTTTAGTATTACTAAATATTGAAAATATTGTAATTGCACAATAAATTGAATTCACTAACAATGTCATAATCAGTCAACTTGTGACGCGATCAATACGGTGAATTTGTCGATCAAATTCGGTATAATTCGGATCGCCATCAGTCAACGTTGCCAATATCATAATTTCTATTCTTTAAATATCTATATTTTCTTACAGGATAACTTTACTTTAGGCATGGAAATGCAACTTTGAGAAGTATTGTTTTAATATTGAATCTCCCTAATTTTGTACATATCAGATTTTAATCCATTTGTTGCAATATTTTAATGTTCTTAATTAATTGTCAAAGATATATTTCATATTTAATACCCGGCACAAAATGTACTACTAATCCACATCCAGGCATACTGTTTAGTTTATACTAATGCATACTACTCCACATCCATGCATACTGTTTAAGTTTATACAGGCGACCTATTAGTGTGAGGAAGCCCATTATCTTGCTTAATTTAAAAAATAGGAAAAAAAATTCAAACAAAACTTGTTCCGTTAATTATTCTGCATGTTCCTAAAATAATTTGATATACAGGATGTATACGTGAAGTAGGATGACATCCGCATTAAGTTCTTTAAATTGAACACTGAATATTTTATCATAATTTAATGTTGGTGCTGTAAAGTTATTGAAAATAATGTGAAAATTTTGCAAAAATCATTGTATCATAAGTGATCCCTTAAAAACTGTATTAGTCGAAATAATGAAACATAATTTGTTAGCAACTAGTAGAAGGAATGGCTAAAATATTTCCGACTAATAATAGTTTTATTTCATGTACGGGGTGGGGTGTCTTTTGCAAAAACTTAAACTTTAGAATTTTTGATTAGAAATAACTTTAATTTCTTAAATGGAATATTCTGTCTATTATTTTATCATATTGTTGCATCGCCTTATGCGTATAAATTATGTTTATAGATGTAGGCCCTAAAACTAATAGTTTTTGATAAAACTTGATTTTACTTAAAATTAAACGTACACACTTTTAACAAGTAGGCTGGACTTTGACTATTATTCAATTGTCGGTAATTTAATTATATTAGAATTTGTCAATCATAGGTTGTCTTTTATGTTCACAGTACTTTATTAAACTGTAAAGTAATGAATTTCTCAATAGGCAAATTGACTGATATGGTTTTGGAATTAGGTGAAACTCGTGAAAGTGTTAGAAATCCTCTACTTGCAGTTAGACTTTGTCATCAAAAATACCAGCCAAGAAAAGAAGCTTTCACAAGTTTGCTCGAAAGATTTACTAGGACTGGAAATGTTACTTAGGGTAAGGTTGTTTAAGTCGTACCAGTGCTTAAGTCGTACCACTTGAATTTTGAACGAACTACGGCGACAACAGCACATACGACGGCAACC
>WYDF02269574.1:0-18217 GCA_009867245.2 Adranes taylori | reverse complement strand
TGTTTTAGTTTATATTTTATAATTTATATTATATATTTAATGTTATTATACGAGTTAGAGGATTATATGCCAATAAATGTTAATTATTATTATTATTAATATTATAAGGAATATACTTTTGGCCGAATTAGAAGAAAATTAGAATTTTAATATTATTCAGACTCAGATAAGCGTTTCGATTGCTTCAGAAGTTAATATTGTGCCTTCTGAAAAATCATACCAGTGAGGAATGAAAATTATTTCGAAACCGTGATACCACATTATTCCTTCTAAAAAAAAAATCCTTTTCACTATATGGCTTATAGCAAAACAAGAACCTTCCATTGCTGTAGGCGATAATTTGACATGGTTAAAAGCATTGCTCACAAACTATTTTTTGAAATTATTTCACTTATATGCGGTTTAAGATACAATATTATTTTTTGGCCAAATTAATCTTAGAGGGATATTATTAGCAATGCATTAGAAGAAAAAATTAGTAAATACTCAAAGTATGCCCATAGATTTTCTCATTATTAATATAGTTTCGTTGTAGGTATACTGGAATAATAGATGTAATCGATGGTTGTCATATTCAAATCTATGTCCCACTCCATAATTCTATTGATTTTTGTAATAGAAATAATTATCATTCGGAAGAGCATCAGCTGTTCTTTGAGGCGCTCCATACCCGTTTTCTCAATTTTGAATGAAATCATTTTAATAAGACGATGAACAGTTCTCGTTCTCTTATAGAGCAGTCATTTGGCCGATTAAAATTCCTTGAAATATTCAAAGGTTGATAGGTCTCCAAGCATAGTAACAGGAGCTAGTGTTTTATATAACATTATTATTCAAAATGAAGATGTGCCTGTTGATGAAGGACATCAGCATCGACAAGATTCAAGAGAGCAAAATAATAACCAACATTTAGCTGTCTCAAATGTCTTTCAAGGCGATTGGACTTCATAACGTAAAACTGGTGAGGACAAAATCCCATTTTCAAATTTATTGACAAACACGGAACAAAAACTATTAGAGGAAGCAACAGATATGACAACCTCGCACAGAGGTTCAGAATATGTAATGTTACAACAAATCACGATGCATGATGCATGTGCATATAGAAACACTAAATACTATTACAAAAACGTTTCGAAGCAAAAAATGAAATATATTTCGTGGCCGTGTGGTTAGGTTTTTAAAAAGATTGACATAAAATACATTAAAATTTTAACAATTTATCAGAATTTTATTTATTAATTAAAAAAATGAATTACACTATACTTTCACTATTGAAATAATTATAATTTAATAGGGAATATCAATACAAGGTAAAGTTAGTAACCCAAATTATTTGAACAATTTAATACATTAAATGTGACATAATATAATTTCTACGACAACATATACAGAGGATATAAAACCAATTAAATAAATCGCGTATCAAAATTAGATAGTAATGGTAATGATTCTAATATAATAATGATAATTTAAAAAGAACTAACTGCCTTCTCAAGCTTGATGATCTCATAATATAATATCGCGCACAAAAATTCGCGTTTATATTTGGAGTGATATTACTTATATATTGACCAATCAGTGATCAGTAAAATAGAATATAACATTACATGGTGTTCTAATTAAAAACCTAATATGTGTATTATAGAACAATTACTTATGTGTGTAATGCACGAGACTAATTAAGAAATTTACATAAGAAATAACCTAGGCAACTTCACAACACATATGAATTAACGGAATTACAGCTTATTGCTTGATGTTGGTAATGAAATGATGTTGGGGTTATATCATAATTATCGGATGAAAGAATCGAAATCAAATGAAGCAGTCGAGATAAGTAGCGACTGAAGCAACTTGTTTAATAGCAACATGATGTAGTAATAAAGTTCGCTTAGTACGTTAAGTAGAGTAAAGATTAGAAATAGGGACAGAATGGGACTTATTCGGTATCCTGAATTGTAATGAATAGTGTTTTTAGAAAAACAAAAGAAAATAGAAGAGGATGCCAAATTTACTGACATGTAATTACGAAGTTTGTAAAGAAAGCAAGGTGACTTCAATTATTATGTAAATATACTTTTGATGCATTAGCTCAACGTGAAGGATTGTATCGTGGAGATTGGTTCACGTTCCTGTTAAGCTTGAGATTAGAAAGATTGAACAAGCAATACTTATAAAAGATCCAAGTAATTCAGGACGCATAGACCTTGTGAAGATTTGTTACCAGTAAACATGTTGCTGCTAGTGGAATGCCCGACATGTAGTAATTAACATTCAGAGAATCATTCAAGTTTCTAGCTCTAAAGTAAAATATAGTGTGACTACATTTTAGAAGCATCTTAATTAGTTCATAATTACAGAACAGAAATAAATTAAGTTCCGACGGAACTAGAATATTTCCGAGGTATATAGCGTTCAAATTATGAGAAGAAATGAATAGTAAGGAGGTGCGGCTTAAAGAAAGTCAGAGGCGGTGTAATAATAATAAGCCAAGTGAGCTATGTCAGTGTAAGTGACCAAGTTAATTTAGGTTGTAATTGATTGGTAATAAATGAATGGAAGCTGTGTGGGCTTTATTAATATAGGTATCAGAAACACATCTGATTTGACTGACCGCAATTACGATCAAAGGTAATTAGCCTGACAGCATTATAGAAACTTAAGTGTAATACATTGACTAAATGTATTTTACCAGAAGAGGGGAATAGCGAAGATTCTAGAATATTTTAATTATGTACATATAAATCATGATGAAAAATATGCATATCAGAATGAGAAAGGGGATCAGTATATATAAAAATGATGCCCAGTTTTAGTACACAGATAGTAATTTTGGGCGTCTGCCAAACGTTATAATGTCGAGCTAAGTAGCGAGATAATAATCCGGACTAAAATAATATCAGATTAATAATTAAATAAAAAATAAAGTCATGTCTAACTAAAGTGTGATCATAAATTTATTAAGTATTTTATTATGAATTCGTCTACTGTAGCGCGGTACTTAGCATTAATATTTTTGGGAAGAATTCAGATAAATTAACTTCAGTTTAATTTTGATGAATAAAGTAAAGTCGAGTGTAATTGGCAACAAGTTTGTTGATCAAGAGAAAGCCAAAAGAAATCAAATAAATACTTAAGATAATGATGCGTTCCTCAAAAATAATAAATAAATAGTTTGTATACAGCGGCAAAATCTGTAAGTACCTAGTTTAACATTTCTTTGATGTAACTGAAGAAATCATAAAGTTACTTTTATTCAAGTGTTGATTTATTTTCTTAATTGCAAAGCGTTGATTATTTTATTTTACATATGGGAATGAATGAGCATTGCATGTAAATATTTTTAGCGACCAATACAATTTAATTAAGTTTAAGAACTGTTTCATTTCTGCTGCCTGAATTATTAAGGCTTATGTCTATCGGTAAGGATTGACGTTACTAGTAATTACTCAGCCACAAAAGGCACAATTAGAAAAGGGTACACCCACCTTAGCGATGATCCGGCCTAGTGTTTAATTCTAAATTAGGTAGGGCTAACTGGGGATTTAGATTAGATCCTTCCGCATCAATTATTCAATTAATAACTTTGCTAGAAGTAGGTAAACTAAAGTGCTATCATATAATACTACGGAGTCAGGTGCCTATAATTTTGAGCAGGGGATTGCTGCGCCAACCCATGTCACGTCAGAGAGAACAACTCTCCGCCCTAAATTAACCATGAGAAGTGTGTCGAAACGCCGAATAATTGGTAGAATTTTCCCAAAAATTTTACATTTTTGGGGAATCTAAAAAATCCCGGATTTTTTTTGTGTAATTTTTTTTTGCATGAATTTATAGTTATACTTAAAAAATCTGGTGGAGGCGATAAAAAATCAGCGGAATATAATTTGTGTCTGGAAAAAAATATTTTATAAAATTGTAGTTAGTCATTTGTTTGAAAAATGTTTTTTATGTGCATGTTTTGAATGTATAATATAGTAGAGAGCCTCTTATGATAAAAGAAAAATTGAATAATTTATTTGAGAATAATAAGAACAATTTGGGGCCCAAATATTTTTATTACGTATGTTGAAGAACATTATTTAGTTGGAAGCTAAAGCGAGGTAGTAATATAACCGGTAATAACACCTGGGCGATGTCATTATAATGAATAAATCCGATACTCACGCGAACAAATGCATATTACACGGTCAGTACAAATTTTTGAAATTTGGATAAAGTAAATATCCCTTTACATTAAACATATATTGAAATTTGTTAAATAATATGAATTTTATTTATTTTTTATTTTTCAGCAACTTGTAGAAAACTTATTAAAAAACTAGGTATGTGTTGTAAATACCATACTCGTTTATATTGGTTTAATTTACGTACTTGTGGCTTACTGGTAGAGATAAAAGGAAACAAGAAATGTTTCTCATAAAAAAATATGTAATTATTAATCAGATTTAATCATATTTAAAATCATATCAACATTTAATCATATCTAATGAAATATATAATTATCAAACATATTTAATCATAAAGAAAAGAATTATAAAATACAAGTCATATTTTTATGCAATGCATGATTGCATAATGTAAATTGGCAAAATTTTGTAACAAGTACAAGAAAGCAAAATCCTATAAAAAAATTATTGAAACTGTGTACATAAGGTATTAATTTTGAATAAACTTTGTAATACAAAGAAACACGTTAGAGAAGTCAGGAATATTGCAATAGGTCGTTCATCTTTTAAAAATCCTTTCGCTGAATTTCATTACAGCCTATAAATTCTTCCTTCTACTTCACTAACGCTTCCAACATTTCCAGCAAATTATCAAGCCACTTTCTTCCTGCTGTATTCCTTTTCCTCTGTATTGCAAGAGTTTCAATTTTCTTATTTTCCTCAAATTTTCGTTAAATATATATCCAGATATCGGATTCACTGAAGGAATGAAAATCGCTAAATACTGTTCAAAATTTCAAGTACTTTTTTTTGATGTCATTAAGCTTCGTTTATATAACAGCATTGAACAATTCTTTAAATGATCTTTATATATTGTCTTTGAATGTGGCACGAATCATTTAATAAATTTTAATTTATAATATCGACGTGATTTTGGCAAAACATCGTAAGACACAAAATTTTCAAAAATGCGTTTTTTGCTGTACTTAAGCAATTAGTGATTATAAATGTCCCTGCAAAGGATCGTATGTAAATAAGCATCTGAAATGCCTAATATTGTCGTAAAAACCTATTTTAATAAATTCTGAACGGAAAAAGGTTCTCGGATCGAAGAAAGAGGAAAATATGGTGATGGCAATTGGTAGTGTGGATTGGGATTGGAACGGCGAGCTAATTTGTAGGGGGCATGTAGGTGGTTCAGTGATTGCTTATGGTATAATGAATGAGAGCGTGGAATCTGACCATTTTCCATTAGAGTTAGAGTAGATAATAAGTATGGATTTAGAAAGTTGTGGGATGGAGAAGTGTAAACTAAAAGATGAAGAGTATTTGTGGGACATAAAGGAGAGAAAGAGATGTAAAGAGAATTTAGAGATGACTGATTTGGCGAGAGTAAATGGAATGAGTGTAAATGGAAAAAGTAAATGGAATGAGTGAAACGAAAGCTGCAGTGGTGACTTAAACTTAAATGATAAGAAGGTAATTGAAGGTCTAAAATATAGGATATGTAAAAGAGTATATGGTGGGTGACTGAAAAATGAAAGGTCAGGAAAGTATTGTGAAAAGTAAGAATTGGGGAAAAGACGTGGAGAGATTATATGATGGCAAAGGAAGTGTGGACGGAGATCGAATAAGGTGCTGGACAATCAGGGAGGTTTGCCTAGAATCTGAGAACCTAGAATCTATCAGCCTAGAATCTGCCTAGAATATGAGAAGCAATTATTACAAGTAGGTGAAAAATATATACAAGTAGGGAAACGGGCAAAGAAATGCCGAGTGTGTGTGTGAGGATGATGGATATGATGAGTCTGAGAAGAATGACTGTGAGGTACCGGGAAGGGAGATAAATGAAATAGCTGGAGATGAATTGGAAATTGCAGAAGAGGATGTAAGGGGGGAAATAATGAGGATAGAAAGAGATAGGGCTGCTGATAGTGATGGAGTTCCAGTGGGTGTTTGAATGATGACTGAGATATAAATTTCTTTTGGAAGATAAATGATAGAATAAATGAAGATTGGAAAATTGGGGAAATTGTACCAGTGCATAATAGAGGCAGCAAGATGGATGTAAATAATTATAAGGGCATGGCTGTGATGAATAGGTTATATAGGCTGTATGCGAGAGTTATCAGTAGGAAATTGGGAATCGAAATAAGAAAGAAGAGGGTTTCATTACGAAAGCAGAGTGGATATCTTAAAAGAAGGAGTACGGCCTATAAAATAGTACGATTAAACTGCATTATAGCTAAGTAAAGGTAGAAAGCGATATCTTCTATTTATTGACTTAAACCCTGCGCTTGATAAACTAATCAGAAAGAAATTGTGAGTTAGAGTGAAAGAAACATGGATATCTGAAAGCATGTGATAGGGTCAGAAGTTAGTATGAAAGGACAAATTAGAGTGAGAGTAGGAACGAATGTGTCAGACTGGCTCAGTGTTAATAGAAACTGTTAGGGACGGGTGTCCGTTAAGCGCAAATATACTTATTATTTATGAATCACGCTTATAGTGCGTGTAGAGAAATGGACAAGCCGTGGAGGTTTTCCTAGAAAATCAAAGGGTCTGGTCGTTAGGTTATGCGGATGATATAGTGGGTATGGCGAATTTTAGGGAAATAATGAAGGAAGTCATTGAAAGGGTTAATAGGTACATGGTAATTAAAGGGCTGGAGGTTAATGCAGAATAGTCAAAGGTAACGATTTGTAAGAAGGGTGGTAGGGATAATAGGATGGATGAGTTTATAATGAATGCTCAAAAAATAGAATTTGTGAAGAAGGTTAAATATTTAGGGCCATAAATGCGAATGGATCAGGAAAGGAACATGTGAGAATGTTAATTAAGATAGCTGAAGTAAGAGCTGAAAGATTGAGAAGAGAAATTTAATCAATTAGACTGAGAATGATGATTTTAAAAGTGTGTGTGAGAAGCATTATGGTGTATGGGGCTGAAGTGTGGGCGGTAGTAGAATGAGTTGAGCTAGGAACAATGTGAATAAAGTATATAAAATGGGCATTAGGGGTGAAAAGGTCAACTCCGAGTTACATGAATAATAAGTGCATAAATGCTGGATACAAGGTGTACAGATGAATTTTTGAAAGTTGAGGGGACGATGACAGATTATTTAATATATGGAAGGAGTATGATAGAAAAGAGGATAGTAGCTAGGTTTAGAGGTGGAAGCGAAGAAAGTGGTAATAAGTATTCGATTCATGATGGTGAAAGAAATTGTGGATTATGTGGGAAAGGAGATGAAAGTTGGGAGCATTGTGTAAATTCGTATGAGGCAATAGGGTGGACAGATGATAAAATAATGGGGACAGGAAACCAACAGGTATGCATAAGACATCGGGTGGGGGTACATCGTTTATGAAAAAAATACTATTTGAGGTTAACGGGATGGGGATGTAGATAGGTAAGGGGTTTGATGTAAAAAAAAAAGAATAGATTATAAATAGAAAAGATATATATAGAAAGAAATCAAAAGGAAGGAGAAGGGAAAGAAGAAAATGTAATAGAATTCCTACGATCTCTCCTTCTTCCTACGATGAGAGTTTTTTTGTTATTTGTGTTTTTGATTTGAATATCTTTTATTGCGATTTTTTTTAAATTTGATTTTTGTGTTTTTTATTGTATGTTGTTTTGTTTAATGGATACTGTATTGTTTTTATATGTATTTGAGATATGTCAATAAAGCTTTTTTAATTGTAATTGTAAGAAGATTATTATAAATCAACTACGACAAAAATTTGTACAAACCTATTTTATATCAGAAGAACAACGCCGCAATACAATTTAATGAAACTTCGAAAACACCAATGTATAGTAACTTCATTATACAAAATTTTTATACTAAGTTTCCTTTGAAAATGCTTAAGTATGACAATGCTATGCGATTAGCCAATGAGTACCAAGTGAGAATATGATTAAAACCTTACACATTTCAATATGCTAGACGATACCGAAACCGAATTGACCGATGATGATGAAAACATTGTCATGTAATCTAAAATAATAATTATCTGAGTCGAAACGTTATTATTTTGTTATTTAGCAGTTTTCTTTTTTTTTTCATAATAGATAGATATGTAACAAATTTCAATATTAAGTTTAGTAATAAACGTTATTTTCTGGCAGTTTCATTTGTTTTTTAGTGGTTCTTGCATTTTAGGAGCTAGAAAGAGGTAGCTTCACCAACAAAATTTCCCCCCTCTCTCTAAAATTAATATCTTGAATATTTACCGTATTTTTCAATCTGTCAACGTGAGACCTAGGTTGGAATAACAAATTGCAATGTATCTCCTACTTTTATAATGTTTTTTGATTTTGTCGCAAAAGTCTTAATTTTGGAGCTGCGTCCTTCTTGTAACGAGGCTCTCAAATAGTACGAGGACGATGTGGTGGTTCGATGCCTCCAGTGAAAACATATTTTTCACGTTACAGTAATATTCTTTTTTGATATTAATTTCATCTATAATTATTTGGTTAAGGTTACGATAAATTGAATAAAAATATATTGTGTTACCTCTTTAGGCATATAGCTTAATGTTTCGTCCATCTACATACAAACGGAGCATAGAAATCTTGTCACGTAATAAGAGTTCTGATTAAATTGAAACGACTGTCGCTCTCTCCTTTCAAAATGTGCAGCAACTTATAAACTCGGTCAAATATGCTAAAGGCTAATTTCTAGAGAATTTTTAATTATAACTTTTCAGTGCTTGTTTAGAAACAAGCATTTACGAAAACAAACAATAAGAATAAAATACCTGATCCTCCTTTACATTCTTTTGCGTTTCGTTTGTTGCTGTTTTTTGCCTTACATACTTTAAAAGTTTCGTAAAAACATAAAGTTAGGAAATGCGCATAAAAGCATTTGTTTCGTGTTTCGATTTAACCTAATTAAGATGTACATTACATTATAATATTTTTAGTTACATGTTAATTATTGTCACAATTAATTCTGTCACAGTCATTAGTTAATTATTATCACATGTTAAATACCAATTATCATATATTTAAATGAATTTTGGGAGAAATATTTTCTTATTTTTCAAGCAAGTGTTACGACAATTGTTGCTTAAATCATTCAAATATAATATAAAAGCAGCTCTTTCCGCACTACTATATATAATAGAACTACCTACTACAATGAATGAGACAACTTGAGCCAACTCGACATTTATCCAAGGAATATTGAACATGTTTTTGCAAAATTATCTCAATCTTCCTAGCAGTTATATGTAGTCATTGTTATTCAAAACACGAATAACCAAAATCCTGCCTGTTCTACGGGCAATTAAAAATCTTTCTTCTCTGTGTCATTTTGAATTTATCTGGCTGTCATATTTATTGGCTGCTAATTTTCTAACTCTTGTTATGCGTGAAATGGTGCGTATGCTTTCTCAAAAGTAAATACTGCGCCTATCAAGTATCACAATTTTATTAAACGGCATTAAAAGGAATTTTAGTACCATCCGGAAGTTTTCAATTCTTGTATGGGGTTATTCTGTCAATCCAATCTTCATTATAACTCATTTCTACTGGCGGTTTTGGTGTAAATGATGTACACAAATCTTCATAGAAATTCTGTTCTAATAGTTGTAATTTATATTGATTAATGCGTATCACACTCATTACTTTCAGGCTACTTTGAGCCACTTTTTCATGTTTTCACTTACATATTCGTTAATAAAAAAATAATAAATGGACGTCTAAATTGAGTTCCAAATTGAGTCCAAATTGAGTTTTAATTAATTAATAAAGTATAAGGAAGTAAACTGTACTTGTTTTAAAACAAATTTCTCCTTTTCTAAATTTTTTTATTATCTTTGAAATTTTGTAACAAAGTAACCCCTGCTCGGTACTTCTTTGAACCACGCATTTATTTTTATGGAAATTGAATACAATTCACAAGCTGCACTGTTATAACCCCTTGTCCAAGAATCTGTCAATGAAATGAAACTGAAAATTAGCAAAAACAATTTTTATTTACATATTTAAACATAAAAATAAATTTGTAGATATGAAAAACATGAGAAAAACTTTATTTTTGTTCTCGTGACTTTTGAATGCTAAGCTTTTCATTCTCGTAATCAGCCATCTCAGGAACATTAAAGTGTCCTCCTTTCATTAGCTTCGGAGGGTTGATTTTTTCCTTAATGACTACCCAATCGTAAACAAGACCATTCTTTTTGTCAGGCCACTTTCAGGACTTTCTGGTTTTGTTCATACAATCTACTGTATGGCCTAACTCTTCTGCATTGGGTTTCGTTAACAAACGCGGATAGTGCTTTCCTTCATACATTACAACGACAATGTCACCTTCTTCTAAGTTTCGTTTTAAAGATTCTGGATCCGATACCTGTAGTGTTTCTTTGTTAGGCTCAATGGAATCAGCGTCTTCATCGAAATCTTCAGATTAATTTCCGGTAATAGAAAAGTGCGAGCCGTCTGTTATCATGAAGACTATAAGAACTAGGGTTTCTTATTCATTTGCTGGTTTTTGCTTTCTATGTCGCCCCCATTTCTTGGGCTTAAGCTCAAACAACTTTGTACAAACACTTTTTCCAGCTGGAAGATCCAACTGCTTACACTTCATAGTAGGCCTACTTTTTGTCATTTCCTTCCTTTCTGCTGCAAGGTTTTGCATGAAACTGTCTCCTCTCAGTCTTTTCATCGGGCTGCTTAATTTATGTTGAGGCGAGCGCTCCAGTACTTTTGTTCTATCAAAATGTTTGATACCTGCTTTTTCGAATACAGATACCATGTTTTCCGTCTCCTCTACATACAAATAATCAACCAGCTGTTTTAGCAGTTTAGGAAATTGATCCTTCGGCAAGCTTGACATTGACTTGTTTTTTTCTTTTTACAAAGTCAATACCTTACGCCATTCTCTTTTCATGGGGCCGTAGTAGGTCACATCCAACGGTAGGGTGAGGTGCGTAGAGTTTGGCGGCAGACACACAAATCTTACATTATTTTCCTCGCAAGATTTTAAAACTTCTAAGTTGATATGGGATCTTATGTTATCACCTATCACAACCATGATATCAGGCAGCTTTTTTAACTGAGGAAGTAAGGTGGTAATAACCCAATATTCGAAGGTCCCCATGTCGAACGAGCCAGTTTTTGTCCTGTTGTATCAGCAACCCGCCGGGCCACCTTCTGTCCATGTCGACCACAGGTGCTCGGACTAGTAAATCACATAGGGAGATATCATCTCTCCAGAACCGTTTCCATAAAGTATCAAGGAGGTACAAGAGTTGGTTGATTCCATAATTCGTTCAACGTACATCTGCCCCCTTTTTCAAATGATCTTGTTTGTTTCTTTCATCGTAACTCCATATGTTTTCTTTTGGAACATGACCAAGGGCACTTTCTAAGTTGTCATAGTAGTCAGGAAAGCATTTTATTGAATATCTCAAATCGAGAACAGTTATGGGAAATCCAAATTCACCCAACTTGTCAATATCAGCCTCAAAGGCCTGTTCTACTTGAGTAAAAACTGTCGGATGGCCATGTTTTTTGCCAGTATCCCATAGGTTTTAAGCTTATTTATTATTGTGCTTCTAGTACATTTTAATACTGACTTGAACATCGTTGTGTTCTTACTCTTTTATGTCTTTCAAACAAGCTTCCGAGGTCTGAGCATTGTAATCGGTAACTGGAACAAAAACAACGAACTTAATATCTTACAACAGTAACATATAAAAAATGTTAGTAAAACCATTTATTAAAAAGATTTGGTAGTAAAAGAAATTGTTTGTAAATATCTGGGGCTACTTTGGTAAAAAAACCTAGTTTTTAGGTCATGTTGACAAAAACCTTAAAATGTACAGTCGAAACAAAAAAAAGTCATGAAAAATAATTGTCACACATTGATAACTAAAGAAAATATATTGACACTTACTTATTTTTATCTCGTAACTGTATTCATCCACAATGGAAAGTTTGGAGGCAAACAATCAAACTCATCAAACCAAAGATTTCTCTGGTGTTGCCAATGGCGAAAATTATAGTTTATCATAACCATTAAAATACCCTTCAATAGGGTACAAACTATTTTTTAAATCCACAAAGAGCCATATCACAACCCACAAAGAGCCAGTTGTTTTGCTTGTTCAGTACAAAAATTAATACCTTTTTTTTGTGTCAGACCAAAGTAACCTCGCAAGGACCATAGTACTGATGCAGCTATGACAGCTCAATTTACACTATAATGTCGCATGTCATTTTAAGAATTAATCTTTTATCAGTGAGAGTTTGTTATCTCACACCAACAGACTCCTTGTTTTTAGGTACCATTTAATTGACTCAAAAAATTTTCAAGAAAATTTTTGATCTTAATTCTGTTAAAAGTTTAATCGAACATGTCATGTTTCGCCATCTATGGATTGGTGTGAATTTTGTATACAGTTGCCAAGTGACAACCAGCAGCCAAGTGACAATTGTGTAATATTTTGTAGTTCTAGTGAGTAATAATCGATATTTTATTTCTTCAGTTGTGTTGAACAGCTATTAATTCAACGGGTTATGTACCCTGCTTTATTTTGATTATTGCCAAAAAAGTGACACAGCCTATGCCTATGTTATACAAACAAGTAATACAAAAAATATAACGTAGGAAAATAGCTGTAAATAATATACAAATTGTGCAAAATTTGCTAGGCCATTAAATTATGATAACTGGGTATTTGTAGTTGACAATTTCCTTATGTTAAAAGGCTTATCAAAATGTATTGATGCTGCTGAAACAGATACTGATAAGGTGTCTAAGCCAGACGCAAAATTAGGATTTTCCTTGAATGCATCATTATTTGTTCACGTAAAAGAAGCAAAAACTGCAAAAGGGATGCAAGATAAACTCCATGCACGATGTCCCAGGATTTACAAGAAAAATAATTTTGTTGCATATTTTGATATCTTTGCGATTTAAAATAGTGATTCTATTGAATCGTATGTAAATCAAGTGCTCAAAACGGCTCAAAAACTACAGGATAGACTTTGATGAAAATTGGATTGGATCACTTCTAATAAATGTTTTTAGAGAACAGTCCCATTAGAACCAAATTATTAGACATGCAGGTAAATAACAACAACAGATCAGGTAATTCTGGTACGTCAAAAAACAAAAACAGTAATGAAAACAGAGTGAATGTAAAGCAAGAAAAAGTGTTATAAATGTAAGCAGATTGGTCATTTCGTGAACATACGTCCAACTCTATATAACTCTGAAATATATAAAAGGAAAAATGCTTCCACCAAAAAGAGAGCTGGAGCATTTAGTGCAGATTTTATAATTGATAAATTTAATTATATTGATTCTGGAGCCACTTCACATATTCCAGCGAGAAAGGTTGAATATAAAACGAAATTAGCCATTTACGCTTACATGATGAGGCAACAATTACATTTTAGGTTCAAGAAATGTTATAATCAAAAGAATTGGTAATGATGAAATCCAAGTTGTAATTATATAGAACGTCCTCTACGTTCCTGGAATTACGAGAACTCTTTAATCTGTAAGGTAGCTGATTAAAAACGGAAACAAACTAAATTTTGATGACAAAAGCTATACAATTTATCACCGACATAACAAATTGGTTGCAATAGCTGAATTAGTTGATAATGTTTGCAGATTAGTAATTGATAAATCTATGTACTCATTTCTAAATTTAACAATAACCAGTGACAATTTGCATAGTAGTAGCTCATTTAATTTATAATGATTTAAAGCTAATGGAAAATGGAGCACTTGAAAGTCTAGGGATTAACAATAATTTAGAAAGTACTAAGTAACGCTTGTGAGATATGCTATGAAATCAAACAGTCAAGATTACCATTTAAAACGAAAGGTACACCTCCTACGATATTTGTTGACCCAAAATTCCTAGAAAGGAGAAGGCACACAGAATAGAGAATCCTCCTTGATATTTGAAAGAAGCCGCGTGCCTTGAAACATAGACTATTTGTAAAAAGCTATTTACTAGTTTTAAGTAATTTGTTTTTATTTCATTTCTTACAATAATTTGTGGCTATGCTATTGCACAATACAATAAAATCATATAAAGTAAATAGACATTTAATCCGAGAATACGACGTAGCGGTTCCACGAATATTGTATTATGCCACTTCATCTGGGCGTAAGATCGGTTTGAGCAGTTCATCTTAGTTCGAGCAGTTCATCTCAGTTCAACTACAAGCTAGTTAGCATTTGCTTACAGTGATTAGTGACAAAACCTAAAAGAAAGGAATTTAATTCTCAAGCAGAGAGTATTGTGCCTAAGTGGTTTAATTATTTTAAGATAATTTCTCCAAATGAGAATAAAACTGAACTAATAAACCGCTTTTCTACATGAGTATCTCTAGCTACTAGAGAGAGATTTTAAATGAGAGTGTAGATTTACAAGGTATAAACAGTGGCGATACTGACGTGAAATTTAGATGTCCTAAAATATGCAAAAGAAAATATACAAGAACCAGCCTACCGAAATGTTACAAGAAAATTTAAATGCGGAATTCGACTTTTCCGGAATTCGACTGTATACAATTATCTGGAATGCATGCAGAGAACTTGGATTTACATTGAGGAAACCTAAAGACAATCGTCGATTTCTAATAGAAAAAAATGAAATTCGCGCTTTAAGATTGAACTATCTAGACCAGGGGTGTCTAACCCAATTATTTTTTAACAGTTATTACAAACGATAAAATCTGGATAATAAAAAAACACCATAATAATTAATGACTGCACTATTTATTGTCAAAAAAAATACAAAATTGCGTACTTAAATGAAACTTTTTATTAAAAAAATATTAATTTTTAATTGGAACTTTGACAGACTTTTTTGAAATCAATAAATCAATGTCGGGTATGATGGAGCTTGTAGCAATTCTTAAAGAATTTTCGAGATGTTCATTGGATAGGCTTGTTCTTAATTTTCCCTTCGTAAATTTCATCCTCGAAAAAAGTTGTAAAATGCTCATCCAATTTCAGTATATGAAACATTTAAATGTGATGTAAATATACTGATACATATATTTTGTAAAATTTTCGGATTTTTATGTGAAAAATAATATTTTTTTAAATTTTACTTTGGGCCAAAGATGAAAGTATTTTGGGTCTAGATTCCAGACTAAATCGAATGTTATAAAAGCCAAGGTAGATCAATTGTCTCTTTATACGTAACTTACATTTACGCAATCATACTAGTTCGAAAAGTTGGACAGACAATACCACTAATAGTTTGCTATCAAGTATATCCAAAGGAAGTCGATTAGTTATTCACGCCGGTGGTGAAATGGGCTTCATACCGAATTGTCTCTTAATTTTTATAACTGGCACCAAATTCGGAGACTACCGCGCTGAACTCATGAAAATTCTGCGAAGTGGTTTACAGAGAAGCTTATACCAAATCTCGTTACGAATTTTGTTGTAACTGATAATGCACCGTACCATACTATAGAACTACACAAAGCGCCCACCTCAAGAAAACCAAATATGGTAGACTGGTTGCTAAACAAAAATATAGCTTTCTCGGCGAACTGGTGTCAGCCGCAACTGTATGAAGTTATTAAATATAATAATAAAATAATATAAAGTTGTTTACAAATTCGACCGTTTACTCGCATATAACGGGAATGTGGTTTTACGGCTTCTTCCTTAACATCCGGATTTAAATACAATTCAAGTAATATGGGCACAAGTTAAAAACAACGTAGGAAAGAAAGATGTTTCATTTAAATTAGTTTGTTTTCCTAAAATTAAACAAGTGGGTATTAGTATTTACTACATATTGTAGCAACAAATGTATTAGGAATTATGTATGTCACATAGATACTACTTTATTCTTGTATACAACTGCGAAAGAATATTTAGTTTCTAAGAAGCGTATATATAGTTTTGCTACAATTCATATGTAAAAGTCTCCTTTGTTCTAATATATGAGATCATGGCTAATTATAAACTATAACTAGGTCAACTGCATTCTTTAGGTTGATATATAAACTATTGTAGAGACATTATCTTGTAAGCAGTCGTTATGCTAGTTTGACGAGCGACATTTATTCGAGTTGATATAAATTATATTATTGTTCAAACGTTACATTGCTCTGGTAAAACAATTAAAATTATTTTATTTAAAATATTAAATTAATTAATAAACGATTAAACTTTAATTGTTTATAAGTATCATAAGTAAGAATAGTAATTAGTATCAAATGTTAAGTGTTTTTAATCATAAATAAATAAGTTTAAATTTCAAAATCTTTAAATTATTAAATCAATATATTTTTGTGTTCAATAAATGTTTTTAAAAACCACCCACCCGACTGTATTTCGAGAAAATCAAAGCAAGGATGCAAACTAAGCTTACATTGTTAGTATACAAAATCTACTGTCGTTCTTCAAAGAAACGATTATTAAAAATTTCACGCCTTCAAACGCTAGTTTTTACAAATAGTATACGTTTCAGCGCTCACCACTGCTTGCAAATAACAGGTCGACTCTTGTTGAATTTGTGCTTACTCCTTTCTCCAAATTTAGGCTCAACAAATATCGTAGGAGCTTGTAAACATGAATCATTGTATGGTTATAATACATGCTGATCTATGCGGACCTATGGAAGAAAAATCAATTGGAAGTTTAAGGTGTTTCTTACTTTTCGAGGATGATTAAAATTGAATGATTTTCGTCTACTTTCTGAAAATCAAAGATGTAACTTGAAATATTTCAAAGAGTTTAAAAAGCTCGTTGAGAACCAGAGGCACTGAAAAATTTAAATTCTTGGGTGAAGTTGGCAGTACACAACTTGAGCAGTTCCTAAAAAGTAATATTCCTTAGAAATCTAATCATCATACGCTTTGAGCGAATGGAATGTTAGATAGAATCAGTCGCACAATTGTTGAAAAAGCAAGTATTTACTTTTTGATGCTGATTTGGACGAAACATTCTGGAGGGGGAAGGGAGAGGCAGTAAATATGGCAGTGTACTTAAGAAATCGTAGTATAGCTGGTACAATTAACAACAAAACACTATTTGAATTACGGCAAAGAAAAAACTAGTCGCAAATAACATAAAAATTTTGGGAAGTGTCCCTAAAGAAAAGTATAGTACATTTGATAAAAAATCTACGAAAACGATATTGGTTCAAGCATTCGTTCACGCTCGCGATCGTTAAATAATGTTATAGTAAATTGAAAATAAAGTGAAATTCATTTACTGACGCATTATCTGATTCAGTTGTGCGCGATCACGGGAAGGTATAACTCTGGACGACGAAATAGCAGCAGTCACGTTTATTGTACTATGTAATTTAATAAAAAAAATAAGAAGAAATTCGAAAACGTAGTCTTAGAAAGATACAAGTGTTGTCTTATTTGTATTTTAATACGATGCACTATTTAAAATTTGGAAGTATACTGTGCATAATATTCTGGATGCTTTACATCCCAAAAAAGGGGGAGGTTTTCAAACTCTTCCAAAAGCAACAACACCATTTCGTTAACCCGCTCCATGAAAAATACAGACTTAAAATTTCTGTGGAGTTTGATTTAATTTTATATTGTAATTATCTTTCCTTGGCACATAACAAATATAAAATTAGATTTAACTGAATTAAATCAAATGTGGGCTACAACACTGAAACGTTCTTCAAATTTCAAAATTAGTTTTTTCTTCAATAAGACCCACTCTCTATTTACTTTCTTAAGTAATTCGTATGAATAAGTAATTCGTAAACACCTAAGCAACAAATCATACGACGAACGTACGCGGCGAAATTACGCTGCTAGCTTAATTTCGTTTAACAGATTATGAATCACCGGTGATACATTTGTGACAGTTTTGCTGTTTGATCACCGGTGATTCACACGGTCCATATGTGATCATGATATATTTTTGCAATAATATTAGACGTGCTTGACATCGTGTTATATTATGTTCTTGAATTTTCTCTAATCAATTTTGTCTAGTTAATTGTGATAATGGATGCAGACGAAGAAGAAAAATTAATACGATGGTTCAATGAGCTCGAATCCGAAGGTAA
>WYDF02269563.1:7173-18218 GCA_009867245.2 Adranes taylori | reverse complement strand
GGAGTATCAGATTTGAACACCGATAAATTGTTGACTCTGCTTTTCAACTGAACCAAAATTTAAAATCTTTATCAAACTTTGCAAGTCACTTATTTGATCCGAGCTACGACTATAAAGAATTGGGAGATGTTTTTTGGAGCACTACAGATTGTATTACATTTTCTCTACTCCATTTTTGAAACGAAGCTCTTTCTAGTACATAAAAATACTGCATATACATCCATACATTCAAGTATTTACAACTTGAATGTATGGATGTCTTTTATTTCCACGATTTTTTTAACACAGTATTAATAAATTACAGTGTATCTAAAACTTGATTTAATTCAGAATATACAGTATGAATGGCAGCTGGTACTTCTGATTTATAAATAAGCGTACAGCTGCATCCAAATCTCCCATTGATATGAAGATTATCACCGCATGAGTGCGTATTATTATAATTACATATCTGGCTGCGCGATCACTAGATAGATTAGCCACGTAGTATATATATTTATATACATAGGCAACCCCCAATGACAGATGCAAGTTGAAATTAAAATCGGGGGTGTCTGGCTGGCTGCCTGCTTGCCTGTCTGACTGAATGCATTTATATCCCTTCTGTTCCATGAACGAAACCTGATTATGCGATTTTATTAGAACATAGGGGCGTAAAAACTAAAAATCACCCTTCGCGTTGGCGAATCCAGCTTTATTCCTTTTGTCTGAACTATTTTTTTATGCAGCAGAGATGCATTAATTTTAATAGTAAAAGTGTGCGTTGTTTAGGGGTGGGTATCTATTTGTTATTGAAATTTTCCGGCTGCATCACTTTGATAATAACTTCATTTATTATTAAAGCATATTTCCTAACAAAATATAATTTTTTTCTTTAATCAAATTTAATAGTTCAAATTCACCTGTTAGATAAATAACAGAAGCCACATTTAAAAGATGTTATGGACTTAGTAACAAATTTATTAGAAATGAAAAAAATATGTAAAAAAAATGGAAAAAATATAAAAGCTGCACCTCAACAACTATTTGAGTTCCTAGAATGTGCAGACTCTGCATTAGTGGGTGTAAAATACCAGCCCACTTTAAAAAAGGGTACATCAGCAATGTATTGAAGAAATGCCATGAGGATGACTTTGCAAATTATACGAGAGTCGCTGTCTAAAATTCTATTGATAGAATCGGTTGAATTCGAAAAGTCTGAGATATGGCTGGCATGAGTGATATAGAAGAACAGAGCGGAATCTATTCGGAAAGATCATGCACAAATTGTTTTTCTGATATCTTAATCTCCATAAAGCATATAACACCGTTCCGCTTATTAGAATATGCCAAGCTACGCAAAATCAGATTATAGATTTATTTATTTGCCAAACAGCTAAAAGCCAACTGATGTACTTTTATCATTGTAGCGTTAGTTAATTGATACAGCATTGTCATGGAAGTTGGCTGGAAGCCTGTTTGCTTATTTCTTGCCTATAATGGAAATAGGCAACCCGGCCAACTTTCATCATGTTGCTCTTGCAATTGACTAACGGTGCAATGATAAAAATACACTAGTTTGGAGTGTAGTGTTTCTAGCAGAATGTCATATTGTTACATAAAGATTATACATACACGTGCCTGACGAGGAGCAAAACTCCGAAACGACTGCTCGTCGTACGAAAGTTTATTTAAACTGCAAATATGATTACGTAATTGAAAAGTTTATTCAATGTGAACAATCTGATTAAATATATAGGAGGTGGTATCAATATAACAACTATTATTGTAATAAGTACGCGACATCGATGAATAAGATACATATTTTTAAACAGTTGATGAAATATATGTGTCAAACATTTTGTTTTAATATCAAAATGGCTAATCGCCAAATTGGCAAAAAAAGTGCCATCGATAACTTGCCAAGAAAAAACAATGTAATAACAAAAACTTCATGAAGAACATTTTTTCTATTTTGAAAATATATTTTAACATTTATATATTATGAACAATTTTATATTTTAATAATTTGTATATATTTGAAACTTTTGTAGTTTAAAATTTATATTCTAAAAAGTTTAAATTTAAAAAAAATTACATGTTAAAAAGATATATACTTTTAAAAAGAATTATTTTAACAATTTTATATTGTAAAACTTCTGTATTTCACGCGGTAAAAAAAACTCACGCAGCATGTATAAAATCATTTTGCTTTAAAATCAAATTGTCTAATCAGTGTTTTTTCTAAAAAATAGTCAGTATAAATCTAGTAGAGTATTTCATCATCTTTCAATGTCAGAAAACGGCATATTTTTAATCTTGTCGGGTCAGTTAGGGGAAAATTGACAAGAATTTTATATTATTCATTTTTCTGTTTTGAAAATTATATATTTTAAAACATTTTCTATTTTAATAATTTGTAAATTTTTTAATTTTTCTAGTTAAAAAAATTTATAGTCTTATAAAAGTTGCATTCAAAAAAGGTATATAGTTTATAAATTGTATATTGTAAAAAGTATATTTTTGAATAAAGTCGATGAATGGTTAAATTTAAACTATAAAAATGAAGGCTAATAAATATGTCTGTGGCTCTTTTAATTTTCTTTTTTTACGATTGCTGCACCGAATGCATGGGTTAAACATGCCTGTATTATACAATGGCGCACTCATATACGAATTTATATAGCCAAGATTTTAAAATAGATATTTATTTTTAAAAATTTAAAAAGTATAAAGAAATAAAATGAACAAAAAATAAATAAAAAGTTTATTTAAAACAAAATGAAAAATTATTTTAAATTCTTTATATTTTAAAGTTGCATTCAAAAAAGTTTTTCAATTAAAAAAAAATTAAAATTATAAAAATAATGGTTAAGAAATATGTGGCTATTCTATTTTTTTTTTATTTTCGCGAATGCGGCTCCAAAATTTGTTTGGGTTAAGCAAATTTAAAATAAAGTAAAAAAATAAATTAAAACAAAATAAAAATTTCTTTTAAATAAAATCTTAAACGTTTTAAATTATTTATGATTTCAAAAATTTATATCTTTATAAAAATTGCAGTCAAAAAAGTATTTGAATTTAAAAAAAAATAAGTAAAACTATAAATGTGAAGATTAAGAAATATGGGTCTTAATTTTAATTTTTAAAAAGTTCAAATTAAAAAAATAATTAGAACTATAAAAATAAAGATTACGAAATATGGCTGTGGCTCTTCTACTTCTATTTATTTTTCGAATGCGGCTTCGAAATTGGTTCGGGTTAAGCATGCCTGCATTATACAATGGCGGTCTCACCAATTTTTGCAGCTAAGATTTTAAAATATATATTTGTTTTTAAAAATTTAAAAGTATAAAAAAATATAAAATTAAATTAAATTAAAATTTTTTTAAACGTTTTATATTTCCAAAAAATTTATATTTTTATAAAAATTGCATTCAAAACAGTGTTTGTATTAAAAAAGATTTAAAACTATAAAAATGAATGTTAAGAAAAATGATGAATTTTGATATGAGCGAATATAAATTAAAATTTTGAAATTAAGAATGTTTATTTATAATAAACTATATCTATGAATTAAACAACAAAATCGGTAAAATTGCAGAAGTTTAACGTTATGTGAATGTAATGTAAAGGACTTAAGTGTGAAAAGTAGGAGTTATGATTCAAGAACTGAAGTCGGAAAGATTTTTATATGTAAACTTATAAATGGGTTATTTTGTGAATGCTTTTTAAAAGATTCTAATTAGTTAATTTTCGAACTTATCGCTAGCAGCTCTTTTTATTATCTAAAGAAAAATACTTAAAACTATTTAAAATAAATATTTCTATTTTAGCATATAATTGCACTTTTCAAATGTTTTTAAAATTTAAAATATTTATATATTTCCTACACGCTAATTAACCTACTAAAATTATTTAAAAAACAATTTATTAAAGCGTACGCAAAATAGTTTATATAGAACAATTAATTTCCATATCAACACATTATTTAATTTTTTAAATGATGATTCAAATGATTTATCTAAATTCAGGAAGGTTCAAATAAATATAAATTATATACTACACAACAACGAATACTGTCCTGAAATTGGTTTGGGTTAAGCATTATACAACGGAAGATTTACTCACGAATTTTAATAACCAAGTTTTGAAAATACATATTTATTTTTAAAAATAAAATAAAATAATTTTTTTAATAAAATTAAAAAAATTATATTTAAAAAGATATATTTTTATAAATTTTATACTGTAAAAAGTATATTGTAAACTTTTTATTTTTTTGGATTATAAAAAATATTAAAATTATAAAAATGAAATGTAAGTAATATGGCTCTCTTCTAATTTTTTTTACGAATCCTATTCCGAAATTCGTTTGGGTTTAGCTGCCTTTTTTATACAGTGGCGGACTCAGTCACGGATTTTCACATTAAAGTTTTTAAAATACATATTTATGTTTAAAAATTGTGTTTTGATACATTTTCTTACAAACAGTATAACGAAAATTTAATTAAAACCCACGTGCATTGACCTTATTTTTATAAGCGTTATAAGGAAATAGAAAATATTTATTGAGTAGAATGATTTTATTATATTAACGATTCAAAGAAAGATCAAAATAGAACGCGCAATAACAGTAATTAACCTAATTATCATTTGATTGACTTGACGATAATCAAAAGAACTGAACGCGATGATATAAAAGGAATATCAAAACAAAAACCAGACATTTTAATTGGAAGGACCCTATCAGCAGCTAGTCAGTTTTGTACTTCTAAACTAATATTCTAACAGCACGCGCGTAACTTTATCCGGAAAAATTCCAATTAAAAGCTATTTGAAATCAGTTCCAAAAAAGGAATTTGGATCGTAATTTTCATATAAAAGAACCTTTTTTTTTACAAAAAATGCGTATAATGAATAACAAGTATATTTATACAGAGGAAATTATTCAAAGCTTCACCTTAGTGTTTGAAACTTTATACCAGGTGTGATCAGATAATACGCGGAATTTTTAAATTTTATGGGTTGTAGAAGTTCAACAGTCAAATTTTTGTTTTTACTTTGTAGGTAGATATTGCAAGGATATTAGGATTAAAAGATAACAGGATATTTCAAGAATGTTGGTAGATATATTATTGAGGAAAACATTTGAAATATCATGAAATTTATGCTCTTTTGCAAAGACACATCACATCTATACTTTATCGCCACTTTACTCAAAAAATAAAAAGGTTATTATCTCAAATATTTGATATACTGTAAAGGAAGATTTCTTCTTTCAGTACTGTGATTAAAAAAATATTGCAATGTAAATACCAGAGATATCTGAACTGAAGTTACATATTTATATGTAACGACGTACCTGTACGCAAATATAATACAGATCATCAATTCCTGTGTTTTTTATTGCGTTTAAATTTGGGATGGTTTTCTAAACAACTTGACTGGCAAGGGAGAACCCTTTTAATGGGCTACGTAGCGATTCATTCCTGTCCACGGAATCTTCTCGTACAATAACTACAAAATGCGATTCTCTTTAAGAGTCACTTTAATTTACCAAGTCCACACAATTTTCCCGACACAATTTAGAATAAAACACTACACTTTGCCATTGGTAGGGTTACGAGTGCTTTCCTTAAATAATTTTACTAGATCAACTATAAATTTAACAAAACTCTGAGCAAACCTATCAACAACAAATCGTCTCTATTAGTTAAGGCGAATTGGAGAAAACAAAAAGCAGGCGTACAATCTTAACAACCATAGATCATATTAGCAATATGTATTGTATGTACAAGCAAATAAAATTATCATTCATACATTCACATAAAATTATTAATCTCGCATCAAAATATTAAAATAAAATAATATTTTTATTCAATTACTACGTGCAATACCGTTTAACTTCGTCAAATAGATTCCCAAATTAATTACAAAATTATTATTCTTACAGTTTTTGTCATTCTTACCATCACAAACTCATTTTAGATTACGCCCTGTTACCTTATTAATTCATTTCAATTTTCTTTACTTTATGTCAATAAATAATCGATCGACGTGCTAGATCGACGTGGTCGAAATAAAACACACAGTTCTAATAGTAACTTCATAATCTCGGTTTATTAAATTTGATCAGTCTTTTATATACTATATCTAAGGTTATTTACAATACGTCATTTAGTTAGTGAATTGATATATGGTTTGGTGTGTACGACTTGCACACAAAGTTTGTTTACATTAAATGCAATTTAATAAATTGTATTAGATTGCAATATAAGTATATGTTTAAAAGATAGTAATGCATGACATTGAATAAGGATGCCAAATTTATTCACACTCATGCAGTGCTTTATGATTGAATTGCCCAATACAGGTGACTAGTAAGATGGAACATTTGGATTACGGGTGACTGACATGAGTATGCATATACCCAAATATTGTTGTACTTCAATTTTATTTAGGCTTCCTGGTTTATGTTTAAAAGTATTTATAAGTTATATGTTTAAAAGTATGCATATACTTAAATGTATGTATAAGTATATGTTTAAAAGATAGTAATGCATGACATTGAATAAGCACGCCTAGAGCACGCCAAATTTGTTCTAGATTACGGGTGACTGACATGAGTATGCATATATCCAAACACTGTTGTACTTCAATTTTATTTAGGTTTGCTGCTTTAGCAGAATTATTCTGAACTGTGTACAAGTTACTGTGCACAATGTGCTGAATCATTTCATTCGTAAAGAAGTACTTAAAAAAACTGTAGGAGTATCAAGGTTCGTTATTTCAGGCGAAAGGTTATCGTCGCCCGAGAAAGCCAGTTGGTCATTATTGAGAAGCAGTCTCTTGGTTTTCCATAAAATTTATGGTTTCTTTACTTTTTTATTAAATAGCTTAGTGTGACTATTAATATGTCGGGAATTTACAAAATGATACATGATGCAGTGAAGGGTTAAAACGCTAAGTGACAGGGGTTCATTCTGCCAGTTAAAATTTCTTATTACCGACTATCCACTCTAGTGAGAGCTGTGAGGTTTTTTTCATATTTCTTTGACTAGCTAATTTCCTACTAAAATTACTTCCTTTTATTTTCTCCTTACCTCTAGTTAATTACTATAATTTAATGTATTCTCACTTAATTATTTATTATCCTACTCTACTAATTAATTTCGGCCATAATAGATTCATCTCTAATCCGATATGCTTTCTTCACTCATACTTATACAGTATCCTACGGTACGCTTTCACTAACTATTGATTGATTCCCAATTATATCTATTTACTCACACATATAGTTACATCAGCGTCAGTCCACTCACCCATTACGCTTGCTGTATGGGTCGGTGGCTCTAGATGTGTGTAAAAGCATCTGTTTAAGATTTAATTAAATACAATAGGGTTTAATCAACGATTAATGATTATTTTTACATTTTAATTGTAAAACTTATTTATGGTAAAACGACCAATAGGCGACTACTTCTTTTTTCTAAACTAATTCGTCTAGCAAATAAACTGCTTACGTAATAACTGTTCACAAAATCCAGCCACTCTGAACGATTTACAATTATCAAGTACACAAAACTATCTAAATTAGAACGAGGACAAATTGCCTCGTGACATATATTGCTATTGATGATTAAAGAAGATTTCTAATAAATGTATGGCCAAAATTTGTTTAAAACTGTGTATACGTCATTTGAAAATAATCGTTTGAGATATTCTGTGCTATATAAATTGCAACTCATAATATAAAAGCAGATGGTAACAAAATTACAAATAACTTTGCCAGAAGTGTGCATCGGTGTACAATAATTGTGAGACTTATAATGTATGTTTCGTGCATGGGGTGTTAACTAGCTTTTGTATTTCCCCCAGAGATAGTGAGCGAGAAAGAAAGATAGGGTTGATTGCGTCGATCAAACCTTTTACCCTGTACCTCTTATTCGATAAAAGTGCATTTATTTTCTTTAAAAGGGTTGATTGTTTTGTTTTGTACATGTTTTTGTTGCATATATATTTTTCATTCACAAAAAGCATTTTCATCATCAAATGAATTAAATTAGAATGCAAAATGCTGATAATGAAGCTATCGTATTAAAAGCAACATTTTTTTTAAACCTAAGCGTGAGAGACTTGAAAAAAAGTTTTAAATGCAATTTGTTTTTGTTAAGATCAATTTAAAATTGATCTTAAACAAAACTATTAAATAAGTTTGTATAAGACAATGAAATGAAATTTATTTTAGAAAAATAAAACTCATTTCCAAATAATCACAAAATGGGCATGGATTAATTGCGCGCAATGGTCAGAAGAATGTAAAGGTAAAGCTAATCTCACCGGTCAATTCCATGCAAGACAATTTTCAATCCAGGACGATTGCGCGCAAACTTTAAATTGCAGCCTCTACAGATTAAATAATTGTCTAAAATAATAAATAATTGTCTTGCATAAAATTAGAAAGCCTGAAATATAACAAACATATTTTATTTTTGTCTTATTTTAGACTGATATCAAACACTTAATAAATTCAAATCTAATAATATTTTTATGTTTATGTAAATTAATTAAATTATTATTACTGGCACTTTTTATAACTAATATTCTTAAAAATATAATTCTATAACTCATAAACTATATTTTTTATAAACTATATATTTTTGTAACTATAATATTTTTATAAACGTCCTGGTAAGTTTTTTTAGTCAATTAATTTTTAGGCTGCCCTTGGTAGCATCCAGTTACTTTTTAGAATCTAGTTACAAATATAGTAACTTTTTTGAATGAGCTTTTTTGAACAAATATTTGATAACAATAACAAGCGCCATCTCACGTCGAATGCAAAGCACTATACGCAACCAACAATGCAGAAATATGGAAACATCAACGCTATGGCCATTTTTACCGATACATACGTTGCTCCGTAAGGTCCGAAGCAACCGCCAATATTTTAATATAATATTCTGGCATATAAGCGAGAGAAATGGTGAATGCGTCATTAACATAACATACCCACTTTTTGCCGACCCATACGTTGCTCAGTTAACGTATGGGTCGGCAAAAAATTGAATTAAATTTATACTTACCGTGAATTTATATAAAAGCACATAAATTTCTGGTTCGCCAAACACTACTAGAGCAAGAGATTGAAAACTTAACGCTACTAGAACAGGAACTACAAGAGCAAGAGCCAAACACGACTAGAGCAAGAGATTGAAAATTTCCTAAAGACCGAGAAACTTAACGCCGTCTTTTGGTCTTTAGGAAATTATAATTTTATTTTGTATATTTAAAACTTTAGTCTGAATTTATTTGAGAATTCAGTAACCGTTTTGACGATTAGATGTATTACCAGACACTAAATTGACAGCTGCGCGCAATTTATCAACCCACACAAAATAGTTTGATTTTCCATTACAAGTGAATGGATTGCGAGTAGGAAAAAGGTTAATAGGAAGATTGGACAATGGACTTGTAGATCGTGGGATAAGATGAGAGGGGAAGGGTATGTTGTGGGGGAGGTAAGAGAAGTGATGAGAGATGCATAGAGGCAGGAGAGGTGTGGTAAAATTGTAGAAAGTAGGTATAACAGTAGGTACAGGTGAATTATGGATGAGAAGGGTATGGTTGGGTATTCATCATCAAGATTAGGTATGGGAGAAAAACGAATATTAGCTAGGTTCAGGTGTGGAAGTGAAGAAGGGGGTTATGTGTAGAATATGTGGAAAACGGAGGAGAAATTGAACCATTATATGAAAGAGTGCAAGGGGATTGAATGGATGAGAATGAGAAAATATTGAGAGAAAATTGGAGGATCTATTTGGGAAAAGAGGGGAGAGGGATAGATATTATGAAAACGATTTTGGATGAAATAAATATAAGAAAGTAGATAGGATGAAATGGAATAGGGAAAGGCTAGGATTGAGGGTTAGAAATAATGAGGGCGATTGGATGGAGAAAAATGGAAGTAGGGTGTACAGTTTGAATTAATAATGGGGGGGGGATGATTAAGAAAAGGATAATAGAGAGAATGGGGATGAAAAGAAATGGGAGTGGGAAGATAGAAAGGGTGCGGTTGATGGGGGAAACGGAGGGGTTTATGAAGGGATAGGGTAGAAGGGGAATGGGAGTTATCTGTTTGGTGTAGAAGACGCAGGGTTTCATGGGGTAAGAATAAAGGAATTCCCTTCTTCCTGGATTTCCCTTCTTATTTTGTTGATTATTAAATATATTTTGTTGTTTAATAGTTTGATTTATAATAACGTCGCGAATCAATGCCCATAAAGGTTTCTTTGTTTAGTAAAATAACATTTTTTAAATTGCAATAGCTTCAGTTTATGAATCTCATAAAATGCTAAATATTTAAATGTGTACCTGCTGGAAGTTAAGACAGTTGAGTATATCTGAGGAGCTCCAGAAAAAAATGGCTGAGGAGCTCTATAGCCATTTTTTTCAAAATTATGATTACGATTGGATACCGATCTTTACATTAGGCAGTATCACAAACATCAAATAGGTTCAAGCTAAACCAACTAGATCTATTATGTTTATGTAAATTAAGGTTTAAAAAGAAGGTTCCATAACAAAACCAACTGTATCTACCATATCCAGCGGACCAATCAGAGCGCTCCATTATTGTGCCTGATGCAGAGGTTATATTCCTATTTGCGTAATATTTTTATTATTCTGTAAGAATACACGATATGATGTTTCTTTAAATTTTTTAAAATAAATAATTTTTCAGTGATATTTTTTACAAAATGCATGATTATGATTTGGATGGGACAAAAGACAAAAACAACCAACACAACGGGAAATTGCAAAGAAAAAACTATAGACTCCATCGGGGCGAGGTACATTCATACCGTGTGATGTAAAGCATTTACTACGTAAATAAGGAAACAATAATAGATTTGAATGCTCCAAAGTAAGACCAATTGACGTGAAAATGTTCCGCGATGAAATCCTCAAAACAGTTGTGCAGGGCAACTTTATTGCTTCATTGCATATAAACATTGGATGTTAAAAGAAAACGACCTAACCAGGTGCACGACTTGAGAGGA
>WYDF02269552.1:0-18219 GCA_009867245.2 Adranes taylori | reverse complement strand
TATATAACCAGAAACTATTTCTTAGAATATATTGTATAGAATTCGAAGTTCTAATAACATCCTATATACCGGAGTAAATGAAATATGAATCAGCATTATAACAATAATAGAGAACAAAGTTTGTCCGTATTTGAGAATTTTTTTTTCATAAAGTCAAGCTTTGTACTACGAGCTTTTCGACTTTATCATCGTCAAATCGTTATTGTTTACGTGATTCTCATAGCTCATACATATCTCTTACGTGCTTTGAATCACATATAAGGCGATAAGTCCCAGTCTGAGCATAATGTTGTAGTTTAGTTTAAAATACAGCCTTAATGCTTCGCGAGCATAATGAATATGTTCGCTTTGTATATGCAACCTATTGGCTGTGTTAATAGTACGAAATTTGTTAAGAAAATTGACGTACAGCACTCTCCCAGAAGCATAAACTACAGTGGCAATGAGTTTTTTGAGTGGCGACTATTAGCTTTAACCGTTGAAGATTATTCTTTATTCATGTCTTGTCTTTATTGAATACTGGGCGCTTTTGATTCTGTGATATCATAAAGCATCTTTCTTTGATTGTAGTTAACAATAAAAGGTTGTAGCTTGTCATTTATATCAATAACAAGCGGCCCCTGCAAACGCTGTTTTGCCCCTCACCTGGTCCCCATATTTGCTACGCGGCCTATGGCGCGGTCAGCTCTGCGGCACGGATAACTCTACGGCCGCACCTGCGGCCGTAAAATTGTCGAATCGATCCAGCCGTTCTCAACGAAAGCTCTTACCGAGAAACAGCATTTAATTTTTGTTTATATATTCATTCCACATTTAATTTTCCAATTTTCTTGGTCACTTTTCCAATTTTTCTTTCCCTAAACCTTATTCGGAGTGTTAGGAATATTTTTGAAAAGAAATTAGCCAAATCAATCCAGTCGTTTTCAAATGATGCGTTTACTAACCAGTTTTTCCCGAATTTTCTAATTTTCCGGGCAACTTTTCCAATTTTTCTTTTCGTAAGAATCTTATGCGGACTGTTAGGAACATTTTAAAAAGGAATTAGCTAAATCGATCCAGCCGTTCTCAAGTGATGCGCTTACCAGCAAACAACATTTCATTTTTATTATATTTTTATTGTACATTTAATTTTCCAATTTTCCGGGCAACTTTTCCAATTTTTTTCCCCTAAGAACCTTATTCGGGGTGTTAGGAACATTTTTAAAAAGAAATTAGCCAAATCGATCTAGCCGTTCTCAAGTGATGCGCTTACCGACGGATTTCAGTTTTCCAATTTTCCTTGCAACTTTCCCAACTTTTTGTTCCATAAGAACCTTATGCGGACTATTAGGAACATAAAATAATTAGCCAAACCGATCCAGCCTTTCTCAAGTGATGCGCTTGCCAACAAGCAGCATTTAATTTTTACTTTCCAATTTTCCAGGCAACTTTTCAAATTTTTCTTTCCCTAAAAACCTTTTCAGAGTGTTATAAACGTTTTTATAAAGAAATTAGCCAAATTGATCCAGCCGTTAAGAACAATTTTAAGAGGAAATTAGCCAAATCGATCCAGCCGTTTGGAAGTAATGCGCTTACCAAGTTATTCCCAAATTTTCCAATTTTTTTTTCCGTAAGAACCTTATGCAGACTGTTAGGAATATTTTAAAAAAGAAATTAGCCAAACCGATCCAGCCGTTATCAAGTGATGCGGTTACCAACAAACAGCATTTTATTTTAATTTTACAATTTTGAGGGCAACTTTTCCAATTTTTTTTTCTTTAAAAACCTTATTCGGAGTGTTAGGAACATTTTTAAAAAGAAATTAGTCAAATCGGTGCAGCCGTTCTCAAGTTAACGCGCTTACCAATCAGTTTTTCACGAATTTTCCAATTTTACGGGCAAGTTTTCCTTTTTTCTTTCTGTAAGAACCTTATGCCTACTGTTAGGAATATTTTAAAAGAGAAATTAGCCAAATCGATCCAGCCGTTATCAAGTGATGCGCTTACCAATAAACAGCATTTAATTTTAATTTATATATTCATTCCACATTTAATTTTCCAATTTTCCCAGCAAGTTATCCGAACCTTATTGGGAGTGTTAGGAACATTAAGAAATTAGTCAATTCGGTCCAGCCTTTCTCAAGTGAACGCGCTTACCAACTAGTTTTTCACGAATTTTCCAATTTTACGGGCAATTTTCCTTTTTTCTTTCCGTAAGAACCTTAAGCGGACTCTTAGGAGCATTTTAAAAAAGAAATTAGCCAAATCGATCCAGCCCTTCTCAAGTTATGCGCTTACCAACAAAACAGCAATTCATTTTTATTATATAGATAGATCCATAGACATATTTTTTTTTATCTTCAGATAATTAATCTTTTTTAAAGGATTAATTTTATTCAAAACTTCCTTAGAGTAATCTGTGAGTTATTACCAATTCTTACTTGATTTATGATTACAATAAACTCCCTATTCAATAAACTCCTGATAACATAAACTCCCATATAAATTCCCTATTCAGAAATAAATTCCCTATATCTTAAAACTTATTTTCCAATTTTGGATAAATAGTGCTCAAGTTTGATAACTGTGAATTTTATGTTTCAAATAGATTATGGTATTAAAAAAATAATAAGTTATAGTTGGTTTATACTTTTTAAATTACTTTTTAATAATGTTTGAACGTAATTATCTTATTATTGATTTTGAATATTAAAAAATCAACATCGCAATTCAAAAGTTGTATATTTCTTGTTCAAGAATGTTTGTGTCTTCTTCGATTAGTGTATTTGGTGGTATACGTTAGTGTTTACTAGAATTAAAAATGTATATACTTGTTTTAATAAATAATATTTAACTCATATAATATTTAAATTAATCTTTATTAAAATGAATGTCTTAAAATAAGGTGAAATTTTGTTAGTCTATTTTGTATTAATGTTTCATGAAGTGTAAACATACAATATTTTGATCGCATTACTTAGGTGTATATCGTTTTCTTATATTTAATTTCGATATTAGTTCTTTTAATTTAAATGAAAGCAGTGCATGGCTGATTGTAGTTTGATTTTTATTTATTTTTTCGTGCTTTTTTTTCGATGTGTTTTTCCGATAGTGATCCGGGCATGTACAAAATGCCGATCACATTTGGCGAATATGACGCATGTAACAATATGATGCTAAATGCAGCTGAAGATATTTATCAAGATCTTATGGAATATCAAAGCAGACCACTTGAAGTAAGTGAATGTAAACAACAAATATAATTTTACTCAATTTGTATGAGAAGACATTTGTATGAGTAATAAAATATATGTGCTAGGGGCCAATATCTATAGGAAATATAAAGTTTAATATGAATTATGCATACGCGAACTGGTAGTTATGCAGAGTATTGTGTTAATGCCAGTCAAAAGAGCTTACAAAAAGCTTTTAAGAGTTCTGGTTTTCATGCCTTGTTTTTTATTATTTAGACAAGGATTGAAAATTTACAACAAATTAGTAATGTACGTTAATGAGATTTTATTTCCAAAATAACATCATGAACTTAATTGAAATTAGTAATTCAATTAAGTTTGTGATGTTATTTTGGGAATAAAATTTCATTCGTTTAATAATGCTTAAGCTTTAATAATACGTAACGAGTAAATGACTTTCAATTTTCGAGTAATCATAAGTGACCTCATCATAAAGGGAATGTTTACCTTATTTACTTATTGTTAAGTGAGTCTGGCTACGTCAGTATTTACATAGTTTTGTAATAAAGCAAAATTAGGTAAATTAAGCATCGTGGACAACATAGTTTTGGAAGATTACTTAGTCGGTTTTTAGGAAGTCTCTCAGAACGATGTACATTTTATGTGGATTATATGATAGACATCTAAAAGCATTCTACTCAAATTTTTATAGAGGTACCACATAAATCTTCTGAGTGGAGATTTCGTTGATAGTTTATGGAACTATCAACATTTTTTAAATTTTAATTGATTTGCTAATTAGCTGCATTGTTAATTTTTCTTTGATGTTTGCTTATTGATCCAAAACAGTTATTTTTAATTACGAAATTTAATGTGACAAAATTATTCTGAATAGGTGTTAGGAACACAACCAGAATCGAAAAGAGATTATGTGATCAAAGAACTAATAGATACTGAAGGCAATTATATCGATGTATTGAAGAAAATAAAAAAGTATTATATGACTCCGTTGCAGAAATTACTACCTAGGCAAGCGTTCGAAACTATTTTTGGAAATATTAACGTAAGTAGTTTAGTATGTCTAATTATTCTGGATATAATATATGCGAAATTTTGTTAGCGAAGATTTGTGGTGTAAAATAAATCACAGTAATTCATCTATTTACGTTGGTGTTTTGGTTTTGCAAACAGCCTGCAAGAATTACATAAAATAAAGATTCTTTCATAAAATAAAGATTCCCATAGTATAATTAGAGGCTTTATATATAATGTGCTGGCACAATATTTTCTAATAAAACGTTATTTTAATAACTTAATCATTCTCCCTAGAAAGAAAATAGTTCTGAACTATAAACTATATTGTAGGTAGCAATTTACAAATATCGAATGCGATAACTAATGTAAAATCTTATGACAAGTCCGAGCAAACGTGCATGCACAATTTGTATTCGTTGAACATTTTAATTAGTCGTAAATAAAACAGTAAGTGCCGTGCAGAGTAACTTTTCTCTTTTTCGACACATAACACCGTTGCCCATCTCCCTCTAAAACTACTAGCGATTAATCGATTTTTATTCCATTTGTTATGTACCTCTTTTTAGGAGTATGATGGTCTCCATTTCTTTAATTTCGATTTTTACTAACGTCCTAGGCATTCCTGATTTTATATCTATTTTATAATAATAATAAAGTTATGTTTTTTATTTCTGCACGCACCACAGTTAACCCATTACTTTATGAAGAGTGAAATTGATTGCATTTCTATAACTTCCTTTTTCTTTAAAGCAGATGTATCTTTGTATTTATTCTGAAGTACGGTTAAAGTATTAGCGAAAATTATATAACCCGTTTTCGTCGAAAATGCTCGTTATAAGTCGAAAATGTAGGGCAATGTATATAACACCGCAGGCTTACAAATGATAATTTGGTTTTATTCGATATGAGAACTATCATTCTTTAAACAGTTATTGATTCACTGTTATTGATTAAATGTTACCGTTACTGATTACTGTTTCTGAATGATTGACTTACTATTATTGATTAGTTCTTGATTAAATAGGTACTATAATTCTTGAAACAGTTATTTATATTTTTAGGAATTTCTTGATATCCATACAAGGTTTTATAATCAACTTGTTAAAGCTGGAAAAGGTGACAAGAAAGTAAAGATTAGTAATACTTTTGTGAAATTTACCGATAAGTTTTTAATATATGGCGATTATTGTTCTAATTTGACGGAGGCCACATACATTCTACAGGAGCTATGTGATAAAGATGAAACGCTGAATGAAGCTATTTCTGTGAGTTGAATTAAAAGATATTTTAATTTTTTCTTTTGTGATTAATAAATATATTGTTAAATGTTATATTTTAGAGATTTGATAAAGAGGCGAATAATGGTAAATTTAAATTGAGAGATATTCTACAAGTTCCTATGCAACGAATTCTGAAATATCATTTATTGTTGGAGAAATTATATGAATCTACAGATCGGGTATGTAATGTTTTAAAAAATTATAAGCTGTAGCGTAAGACTTATAAACTAAGGTTTTAAAGATTTATAAATTATTTTTTACTTTCTTCGTTTCCCATAATTTTTTGAAGTCTGAGGTTAGGAAACTATCTAATAGATACGCATTTTCAATTTAGGACATACTGCCAGGAACTTACTTTGTCTGAAGTCAATTAGATAAAATTTTCTATAACAATATTTATTTTAGACACATAGTTAGATAAATATTTATTACAGCTGTTCAGCTTGCGTAAATAACAATGCATATATACTTAAAATGTCACATATGAATAAAGCAAAATATAAATAATATCCGGTTAGAACGTTCTTTATTTCTTCTAATCAGTATATTGGTGATATTTCATCAGTTGATATCAGGTGATACCTCAGTTTTCTCGTGAAAGATGTTTTATTGGGTAACTTACATTCTTGGGGACAAATATTGTCACTCCTTATCCCCTACGGAGGTACTTCGATGCATATAGCCGGATTTTAGAAACTTCCAAGTTTGATTTCGCTCTGGTATTATGTATATGAATGTGTTCTCTCTCTTCTTTCAACATTGCAGTCCTATGTATATCTTTTGTTACCTTGAATATATATGAGGCTGGTGCAGTCAATCTTTTATATTTTTTGAACAGCGGTCTACATGGTATCAAATTAGAATGGCTTTCTATTGCATGTATTGCCTTTTTTGCAGCTGCAATATGTCTTAAATATGTGGGGTATGGCCCCAAATTTTAATGACGTAGGTTCCTCTCATGTCAAATCATGTATGCTAGGTGGTTTTTGCTGCGTCCCTGCCTGCAGTAACTGCCATTCTTCTTATTGCATATATTGTTTTGGATAGCACAATACACATGTTGTCCACATGTGGTTTCCAACTTAACCTTGGATCTACTTCTAGCCCCAAAAATTTTATTGTGTTTTGCGCTGTTATGTGTTTATCCATCGTGTATTCCATTCTGGCCGTTTCCGCATGTTTAGTACTATTTCATTTTGACAAAACCAGTCCCCAGCATTTTTTATGGCGGTGTGCATAAGTTTGTTGATTTCATCTCTGCCTGGATGGGCCACTGTCAATGTTGTATCGTACGCGATTATAACAAGATGCAACTTCACATAATTTGGCAAATCGTTTATATACAATATAAATAATAAAGGTCCAAGCATTGATCCTTGTGGTATTCCTCGTTTAATCATTCGTGGAGACTTTGTTGCCGTTTATGTTTACTATTTGTTTCCGGTTTTTTTTTAATAAGAGGCTATCAGCTTATGTGCCACTCCTCGAATACCGTAGTTTTTCATCTTTTCCATGAGTCCGACATGTGATACGAGATCGAACGCTTTTGTTAGGTCGCACATTGTGAGACGCATTTTTGGTGTTTATCGAGAACTTTGCATACCTTGTCCATAATTGAGTGTATTGCCGTAGTAGTATTCAAGTTTGTCTGGAAACCAAATTGTAGTTTACAGTGTATATCATGTTTTGAGAGGAAGTTATCCATCGTTATTGAATTTAGTTTTTCTAATATTTTTGCAAAGGTGGGAATAATAGAAATTGGCCTATAATTCTCACATAAGCTCGTTTCTCCTTTTTGTATATAGGGCATACTTTACTCACTTTCATGCTTTCAGGAAATATACCTTTACTAAGGCATTCATTACAAATGATTAATCGTGAAGGTCAGTTAATTTTCTGTTTTTCATTATTGAAACTATTTCATTTTTTCGGTAGGATGAAAATAAATTGAGGACATGTTGATTTCGAGTTTTGGTTTGTTCGCCAGTTTTGTTGGATGCTGTAAGTTTTATACCTTTTGTCACCTACATTGCAGTAATAATTATAAAATTTTTCACAATCTGGTATTTTATTTGCATTGGTCTTATGTTTCTTTAAATAACTTCATTCGTGATTCTGCCAAATAGTCCTGGACTTATTTTCCGCATTTATAATTCTATCTAATCTTTTTGCTTTCATAGAATCGATTTGTATTTACAAATATATTATCTATGCATGTATCTTGATTTACGTTTGTTGTGTCAAATATAGTGCGTTTAAACCCATAAGTATTTAGCACGTTAATTAGTGCCTTTTTATTTGAGAGCAAATTTACATTGAAATCTCCTGAGAGAGTAATAGATACATCTGGATCATATGTTTGCAATAAATATGTTAATGATAAGTCAATCTTAGCCAGACATTCCTCAAACTTTCGATATACTACCATTATAATTAGTTTGTGCGCTAGTATATGTATTGCAGTTTGTTCAGTCTATTTGAACTGAGTTGAATTCTGTTTCATTTGTTTTCAGATTTTTCGTAGTATATATGTAGACTCCTCCATGTTTTTTGTTTTGCCTATAGTACATTTTCGCTAGTTTAAAACCCCCTAATATTATATAACGTGCAGTTATGTTTTTGAAGGCAATGTTCGGTAATGCTTATTGCTTGAATGGTTTACGCCTTGATTGCCATTCGTAGTTTCTTTCAAGTGGCTCCGATTTCGCTGTCCCGCTATAAAAAAAATGTTTCTTTGACAAGCACCACACACGTTCAACGGATATGCGTTTTAATTTATTGAAATAAATTTGTTGTGTACTTTTTTGGAGAAACATCAATTGTATGAAACTAAAAATTTTGATCACATTGTTGTGCAATATGCAGTTGTGCGTTTGTTATGTTGTTCTGTCGCAGTGTGGTCATATGTCACGTAAACGCGCGCCTTTTTATAAATCTGAAAGTAAGAAAATTGTTTTATTTTCGTAGTATTTTTATGAATGTCTCTCGGAGAATTTGCATCAGGATCAATCCACTCTCACACAATCCAGGGAATGTTATACTCCTATAATTATATTATTTTTAATGATCATAATTTTTGCAAATGAATTATTCAAAAACAGTGTTATAAATAAACAAAATTAATTTAGAATGACGAAGAATCTCGTGATTTGTTCGAAGCGAAAGAATCAATGATAGATGTAGCCTGCTTTATAAATGAAGCGGCACGTGATCGTGATCATATGAACGTATTGACGGAATTGGGTCGAAATATGGTATGGGATAACAGTTCATCAGCGTTTGATATCAAATTATGTGGTAAACTACTGAATGATGGCGAAATCAAAGTGAAACAGCATGGTGATACAAAACCAAGGACTCGTTACGCATTTATATTCGACAAATACATGTTATTGACTAAACAAAATAAGGTAAAGATTAATATATTGAATGAAATTTTACTTCCTGTATTAATAATATGGGCAAATTTGAACAAAATATTAAAAACTGAAACGTTGCCTTGCAACAAAAGCTAGTAAGCTTGTAATAGCGCGTACTTTATAACTTTCTTTTCGAATATTGCTGAGCCTTGTAATTATTAGAAACATGTCAAAACAAAGCCTAATTGGAGAATGAGTGTACAGGTTTTAACGATACAAGTAAACCTTGTCAAAAAGGTGGAAAATTCTTACTTTGAAGCTTGTTTATGAGCAAAAGACTGCCCAGAAGCGCGAATTACGACATACTATAACGTTTTGAAAACAATTTACTTACCATGGTAGACCAGGAAACATAATGACATTGAAAAAGCTGAAAGTATTATATTCTAAAAAGCAATGCATCTGTTACCGTTATAAACTACAGAAATTTTGTGCCAGAAATTGCGTGACCGTTTTAATCGAGTCTTGTGCAAAATTTGGACGGTGTGACCCATTCAATTTTATTATTCTTAGATAATTTAGATTTTATCTTTTTCTCCGGAAACGCTGCGTCACAGTTATTTATGAATATATCATTAAATCTTTTGAATTTATTCAGTGCATTTATGCTGCCTAGAGTTTGAACCCAATTTACAAGATTAAGTAAGTTGCAGAATATTATTTTAGCTGCTGAATTAATGGGACGAATAATATTGTTTTCAATTGTGTCCTCCTGAGGACTTATATGCAATTTGAGTAATATACCACAGTGGTCCGACATGGTCAGGTCCACCGGAAAGACCTCGAGACCATAAACATTATTTGTAAAGGCATTGTCGATTCAGTTTCTTTGTCTTGTTGGGGATTCTACAAGTTTATAAAAACCGTAGCTGTCTAAAAAATCACATAGGTCATTTGCATTTATATCTGACTTATTCTTGAACAAAACATTCAAATCTCCTAGAATATAGATATTAGTGTTCAGTATTTTAGATTTTGATTAATTTAGCAAAATTTCATTGTTGTTATAAAAAATATAAATTTCCTTTTGGAGATCTGTATATGCTTATTATAATAGTATTTAAATCTCGTATCAAAATTCTTGCAATTTCATATTGCTTTTCGCAATTCAGGTTTAAAGGAAGTTCCATTTTTTCCTGTTCATATCATCCTTTGGTAAGATCATTACAGCCCCACGAATGTAGTCATTTTTTGAGAAGTTATCTATTACCTTGAAATGATCCAATTTAAGAGAGTTCTTTATTCAAGAAATGTTCAGTAAAACATAAAACTTTTATTTGACTGCCAATTGATTTTAGATGTGACTCCAATAGATCTGTTTTGTTCATTTAGCTCCTATTTTGTTCTTATTATTTACTAAGTAGATAAGTTCTCATTTCGAAAAACTGCCTCATTTCGCAAAATGATGTTAAATATTGACTTTATGAAACATCATTTTAATCAGTTAATGAAAACCAACCACTCTGCGCATTGCACCACCTAGCTCGTACAAACTAATTGAAAATTCTCTATATAATGTATACAATGCGATATTACAGAGATCTATGAACGGAGACGGCAGTCTTTTGACGAAATAATGTTTCATGTTAAACTGTTTCATAAAGTCTATATGCAGTTTTTCGAAATGACAATTTATCTAATTAATAAATAATAGTTATTTATCATGAAATTTGAGCTTATACGTACAGATGAATTACGGAGAGGGGAGGGGGGTTAATGCAAATAGAGGCTCTGATTGTTAAACTTCATTTATTATTTCGATTGTGGAGCTCTTCATAATAAATTCATCATCTCACATAAGATGTTTTTTCTTCAAAAAGCTGCCATCTACGTCCATACATCTCCATATATAGAGACTTTTCACCGTAGAGAATTAGTTTGAACGGGGTGGTGCAATTTGCAGGAGTGGTAGGTTTTCATTATCTGATTACAATGATGGTATTGAAACAGTGTGTACTGATGACGGCTACCGTCTATGCCAGAAATGGATCCATCTACCCTATCTGCTTTTTTAAGCTAATGGGGTGTTTTATACAGTCAATTTGCAGTTTTTCAAAATGAAATATCTAATTACTATAACGAAAAATAATTAGTGTCCCAAATGTAGACTTATGTATAATATTTATCTCTGTAAAAGGGGTGACCCGTATAAATTAAATAAAAACATTTCTAACCGAAAATACAGAATAATCAAGGGATAAATCGCTTTAGACTTTTATCTAGAGCTTATAAAACACAATAAATGGTGAAAATCGCTTGTATTAGGATTTTAAGACCGGTTACTTGTTACTTTATGTTTAATATTCATAATTGAAATTTTATTTACTTAAGATATGTTTTCCTAATATTATAGCAGCAGTTCTTGTTTCGTACGAAACTAGATTTGGCTGATTACAAAATTGATGAATTCAATAATCGTGCTTTATTACAACCTGGCGCAAGAATGATGTATCAGTGGCATCTGATGAAACATGATTTGAGTTTAAATTATACTATGAGCGTACGAAGTACAGAGAAGAAAAATGTTATGATACAAGCTATTAGAGAAGCAATGTAAGAGTATATTTTTTTAATTATCGGGTGTTATTAATTTTTTCAGAAAAATGTACAATTGCAATTTGGTAATAAAATCCTTTAATATCTCTATGTAATGAAGTTATCTATATATAATGAAAATTACATGTTTTAAAATTTTTTAAGATTTTCCATTTATTTATTTCTATATAAATGTCCTTATTACGTGATCAAAATATCTTTCCAACATTTCAATTTTGTTTTCTTAATGCAGTGTATTTATTGTTTTTGTATGTATTATAATTTAATTGTTCTGCTTAGTGATTATGTCCGTCCTCAAGCTCTGAGTTCAACGAATCATCAATTCGAATTAACGACATTTGAGTCTTGCCGAATTCTATGCAATCGTTGCTCACGATATCTGAAAGGTTTGATCCATCAAGGTTATGTTTGCAAAGTATGTCGTACATGCGTTCATAAACATTGCATTGCCGGATCGGGTAGATGTGGAACGTCACATAGGTAATTATATCTTTTACTATTTCATTTTTAATGTCTTGTTTAAAGTAAGCTATTCGACTGGTACCGGGTTTACTATTATTATGATTGATTCACTGTGGACATTCTTACCCCTTGGGACTTGTATGTTCACAATTACCCCTGAGAATTTGTTTGTTTCTTATGTCATGGAGGGTTCCTGTCTTCGTATCAGGGTTACACCTGCTTATGACAATTCAGTCAGTCGCTTTCTAGGATTTTAATTTTCAATCGACTTTTGTATGTCGGTGACTTGTTTTTTCCCAGAGATGAATATGATCATGTTCAGCATTTTGGCAGGTTTTTGAAGCTGACTAGTGCCAGCGCCATCTTCTCCTAAACATCCCCAAATATCGGAATCGATTTTATAAACCAGGTAAAGGTATTTGCGCAGGTGATCTAAATGATTCCTACTACAAATTTTGTTCAATCTGATGCGGGAGGTGCCCGTTCTCTTCTCATTTTTATGTTTAGCTTAAATTAGTACAGTTGCACGCGATTTAAATTTTCGTCCAGGAGTATCGCCATTTCGAAGATTGTATTAAATCTGCGTTTAAATTCAGTACGATTGTCATCTGCGTTGGTGGTTTTTTAGGCTTGCCAAGTATACATATTTATCTGCTGATTGAAGGACGGATATTACATTTGTTCCTGACATCTCAAAAGAGATAGCTGCATCTTATAACTAATGAGGAAGAAACACTTAAGAACTTCCAATCAAGAGTAACTTCTTCATTCGTTAATGATTTACCTATAATACAAGTTAGATTTTTGAACATTTTGTTTTTTTTATCATGCATCATTTTTGAAGAAATTTATCAATTGATTTTAATATATTGACAGGCAGCATCATCTGAGTAGTAGTTCCGGAAGTAGTTCAGTTAGCAATAGTCTTTCACTACATAGTCCCAATGTTAGCGAGGAACACAGTTCAAATGGCATGTATGGAAAACTTTGGTAAGAAGTTTGCTTACATAATGTATTTTCCACAATTTTAAACTCATTATTTTATTAAGTTTTTGTTTTGTTATATTTATTATGTTACTAAGGCAATATTACACTTTTAATGTTTACTTGTAATAAAATCTTTAATTTAATTGAGAACATTACAAAATTGTGAAATAAAATAGCAATGGAATTTTATGTAGGTTCGCTGGAGAAAAAGATAGATTGGATGCGTCCAGTTTGTTAGAAAATCGTAGAAATGGTACTTTCCTCGTCAGAATAAGAGCGCAGGAGGATGAACATAAATATGCTTTAAGTTTGAAGTAAGTTACCATCTTTATAGTAATAGTAATAGAATCTTTAGAATTTGGCATACCTTATTTACACTTATAATACAATTTCATTACAATACAACACAATTTCATCAGATACATATACTTAAGTTATTAAACAATCTACTATATATAGCGAAATGAAATATATGCGGATCATTTTCCTAGCTTGCTCCTTCTTCTCATATTTTGCTTCCTACTACCCTATTTTTACTTTTCCCTTCTGTTTATCTTCTCCACTATGCTCGCCATTATCTTAATTCCTTTTCCTCCTCGTTCCATATACACCCTGCAGTTTCTTGCTTCCTCCCTTTGCATCTCCGTCCATCCAAACATTTCACATTCATTCACCCAGTGCTCCCATGTTTCCTCCCTTCCTCCAAACACTACGACATCATTCGCTTGCTTTCCTCTAAATATTCTGGCCTCTATCCTTCCACCTTTATTTCCTTGTATTTGCTATTATACCCTTATCTTCTCTCTCCTTTCTTGCATTTGCACATCGTTCATCATTCTTACACCAATCTCCAGCTTTATAGAGAAGCTTTTTCCTAATTGATAACTGTAATTAACTGATATAAATATTTTGGAATTGTGTTGCATTTTTCAGGACTGCCAATACCGTCAAACATATGAAAATTTGCTGCGAAAGGCAAGGTTCTCAACTGAAATACTTTTTATCACAATCAAAATTCTTTAATAGCGTTGAGGAGCTAGTTATCAATTATATGCAATATAGTCTGAAAGAAAATTTTGAAAAGTAAGTTATAATTTATACAATAGTAAGGTACTGAATTTAGAACGTTTCATTACAAACCTAAATGTATACAAAATGCTTAGTAAATCTTTTTCTCCGTGGCTTGACCACTATTTTCGGTACGAAATTTGTATTCCTTCAAATCGAGTGGAGGCATGCTGTATTATTGCTCAATTCAATTTCTTTTGTCAACTCAGTTGCATTTTTTAAATTTTTCTTCTTTGGCAGTGTTATTTTAGAATTTATCTCGCTACAAATTATTGGCTCGCTATTGTAAACTTGTCGGGTTTCGATTGCTTTGACGCTTATCTCTTTTCTTCAATACATATGAACAGCGTTTCGCAATCTTTTTCATCTGCCAAATGGAGAGAAAAAAATTTATCGCGACCTAAAATAAAATTAATAAAGTAATAACGACAAAAAAATTTATTTTATTAATACTAAATACACTAATACAGTATTGGTAAGAACATTAAATCTTATTAATGGGAACATTGACTTTAGATAAGCTTTAAGAGATCATCAAATCTTGGTGTTTTATTAGACAGGCTACACCTAACTCCCAATTCATTCGGGATCAAAAAAACTATAAAACTTTATTCTTTAATGTGGTAGAGCGATAAAACTGTTCTCTTAAAGCTTATAAGGGGTACGTAGCACTAGAGAAACGAATCTTCCTTACAATTAATTTAAGGGTATAAGTACAGAAGGTATAAATCAAGTTTGTAAAATTATAACGGATTCTTGCCTAGTTGAGACTGTTAGACAGCCTGAAAGAAACAAATTTTGATTCCACACACACGTAAAATATACTGGATAATGATAAAAGGATAAAACGACAATTATTTAGTATTTACTACTTTAACTGTAATGTATCAAAGGATCGATAAAGAACAATTTGAATAAAAACTGTATTGATTCAAATTGAATCTATCGCAATAAATGTCAATACGTACACAATTTAACTTCTTGCTGATGTGGAAATAGATAAATAACTTTCCTAAGAACATGAAAGAATTGGTTTAATCACTATCTGGTCATTTCAAAATAATAATAGACTGTGCGATGAATATTTATTATTGGTAATAAGGTTTGTCTTTAAACGATACAAGTTAAATTGAATTAGACATACACAAAAAAATCTTTATCAACATAAATAAAACCTCTTAGTCGATTAGCATGTCATAGATAAATGAAAGTAAGTTACTTGAATAATTATTGATTAGTTGCTTGAAATAAATGATCAGTTTCAATAGTAGAGACAAAATATAATAAGGTAAACTTGTGTACTACTTACATTAATTCTTGATTCATGTCGATCACACAATAAATTGTTTATTAACTATAATAGTTAAAAAAAACTTGAATGTACTTCGTCCACGTGACGACAAAAAGATATGATAAGTACTTGCAATAAGTTTACTAAGAACTGAAATGCTTGAGCCGCTGTGTATTCCTGGCGACTTGTTAAACAGAGTAAGTGTTAAAAATTAAAATAGCAAGTGTTAAAAATGGCCCGCGACTGGTCTTATATATCAGTCTGAACAGCATACGCTCCTCTAAGGAACGGTTAAGAAAACTAGGGGGAGTGGTCTGAACGGCAACGAGTTTGGCTGCAAGCAGTATCTCTTTCCTCAACTTATTAATTGCCTATTTCTCTCTTGCTTTATTGGCCTGGAATTTTCCTAGAATCAGCTGATTAATGACTACTTTCTAGAGAATATTTTTCTAACAATGACGCTAACATAAACCCGAGTGAATATACAACGAAGATGCTTGCAATTTGGTTATAACTCCCTTCCAATGACTGTACGCTCGCAAGTGTACTCTTTTAAGTAGGATACGAGAAAATAGAATTAACTGCGGCTAGGTTGTAAAACTTTTTCTCATAAACGGTATTTCAACGGCAGCATTTAACTACACAGATGAGTGTTATTCATTTTTAACGAAATGTTTGTCTAATCTCTCAAGGTATTTATTTTAGTATGGTTTTTGCCTTAAAATTGAACTTGTACGTGTTGCAGACGTTAAAGTTTATAGCGTTTAAATGATGTAGCGATTTCTGTCGTTACAATACAAACAAAATCTTCATGCAAGTCATTTACAACAAAATTAAATGGTGTCCGCACCCTTTTGAAATTATGCCCTTCGGGAATATATTGGTCAAATTCTTCCGTTAATTTTTTTTAAATAAGTGAAGATAATTTTTTGTACGTTAGCGAAATTAATATTTTCATCTTCAATAAGTCGATAATGGGTTTGGAAATGGCCAAGTTTCATGTTTTCCGCCTTTTTCTCTCCATAATTTTAACTTTGCTTTGAACCAATTCACTGAGAATGTGGTTACGCCCTTGCATAGATGTATTTATGTTCAAGAAAAATATCAGAAAGATAAGTTGCTTGAAGAATCCACTTTAAATTAGAGAATTTTGAAACCAGAGGATGATATTTCTCGACCAAAAAATGTCTATCTCATTGTGTAAAGATAGAACTTGCTGAAACACTTTTCCGCAACACAACCACCTGACTTCAAAATAGTATAGCAAATATTTGTATTTAGCACCAAAATCAGAACTCATTTGGGTAATAATTCGACAATTAAGAGCCCTTGATTTAATAAAATGAACTATTTCAATTGTATCATTTAAAACAGTGTTCAATTCGGGCGACATTTTTCTTGTGGCAAGATTTTGCCTAGTAGCAAGCAGTGAAAGATTTTAACATGAGGGTTAACTTCTTTTACTTTTGCACAAAATTCTTTTCGAGTCCCTAGCATTGCAGGTGCGCCATTGGTGCATAAACTGAACCATTGTTTCCAATTCAATCCGTTTTCCTTGAAAAAAGAATCAACCATACGAAAACTATCTTCTCCAGTTGTTGTGGTTGTCATTAGTCTGCAAAATAAGATATCTTCTTTCATGTCCTTTACGCCTGGGTATTTTACGTAAACCATATCTTACGCAAACCATATCAGTCGATTCCTCAAGCTGAATAGTAAATATACCACTATCTTTTTTAAATGTGTTAGTTGTTGCTTCATATCTTTGGGCATGTCTGTGATGCGCACATGAATTGTATTATTTGACAGAGTAATGGGTTCCACTTTTTTTATAATTGCATCTCTGCATGTATTCGCACCATATCATAGCAGCTGATTTAATAAAAGTTTCTGCAATGGTATATGGTTTTTTCTGCCTTGCAATTTGCCAAGCAACATGATAGGAAGCCAATGTACAATTTTATTGTTTGGAGCATCCAAACGTTGTCTTTGATTCATTACTTAATAATGCACAACATAGTAAACACCTTGGCTAATCTATTCCGCAAACATTAATGCAGGTGAAACTTAGCTTTAAAAATGCTTTTTTGCATTCCCATTTTGCCATTGTGGGTGGATTAAAAATTTATTATATGTTGACAATTATATTTGTAACAGAGAAACAAAGAAGAGAACGTCAACTATTTTGAAAACCGCGATTGCGCGAGTTGTCAGAACTAAGAACAGTGGTGCCAGAATGTTGTATTAAATACAATAATGTTACGAGAATATAAATGCAGACAAGAACATTGTTTTATTGGCAATATTTCGCGACCCACTACCTATGCTAATTGACCTCATTTTGTGTTGCGATCCATAGGTTTGGAAACGCTGCATATGAATATGACAAAAATAAAAAGTTCTCGGTATTTTTATTGTAAGCTTTTGTGTTCTTGTTTTCCATGTCACTGTCAAAACCCCGATTTTGTATGTCTTATTGGTAGCCGAAGAAAAAATGTTTGCATTAGAATATGTTCTGTGGATTTTTAAAGTAATCTCACATTTCGTATTTTGGTATATTGAATATAATCTCGCATTTTAGTATATTGAGTATTTTAGTATTTCTCTTTTTGACGTTGTAAATACTTGTTAACTTGTACTTTTACATAAATAAAATTCTATTCTATTCATAGTATATAATTTTATAGTATAGTATATAATTTTAATTAATAAATCAGAATTATAGTATAGTACAGCGTTTCTCAACCTTTTTTGGCCCGCGGACCAGTAAAATTTGTAAAAAAAATTCGCGGACCAGTGATATTTTTTTAACAACAAAATTTTACTAAGTATTAAAGAACTACTACATAAGTTAATTGTAACATTTTTATTATCATTTACTTACAATCATATTTAAATGTAAAGATATGTAATTATATATACATATAAAAATTAAGTATATAAAGCTTT
>WYDF02269541.1:0-18219 GCA_009867245.2 Adranes taylori | reverse complement strand
GTTTTGACTGCAAAGTTAATCGTTCAATTAGTTGACCTCGTTTTTGTCCGGCTGGTTCGAGTAGCGATGCTGCTTGGAGTCATTCTTTTATTTCCGAATTTCTTATATACCAGGCTACCTCTAACACATTTCTTAGAAGTTTGATATGGTTAATTGTAACCTTTTCCTTTGCCTTGTCCAGACCTGTGGCCCCAAACGCACAGTAATTGTGGCTTGAACAATTCAGAATTTTTGAGCTTGCTTTTATTGTCATGCGGTTGTCAAACTTTAATATTAAATGTAGCCTGTTTGCTGTTTCAGTTACCATTGCTGTCGTACGATTGATGTGAGAACTCCAATCTAGTTTCTAGTTAAACGTGCAACCAAGGTATGTTGCGCTCCGTTTGGGCTTCATTTGCAGTTTTCAATGAGTTATTTTTATTTTCCATATATTGTAATATCTAGCAATGGTATTTAGGCCTCTTTTCTATTTGTTTCCTTGCAACCACTGGATTTCGGTCGTAAGTAACTAGGGCTGTATCATCGGCAAACTGTAGAATTTCGGTTTATTTTGGCTCTTGGATTTTACGCATATTGCTCACATAAATATTAAACAGCACCGGGGATAGTGGTGACGCTTGAGTTATTTAGAAAGTGTTGTGTTATTTAAAAAATCTTGAGCACTCTTGACCAGTTCTATTGGGAATTGAAGAGCTGACATTTTTAAGACTACCCCGTCTCCACACATGACCGTAGGCCTTTTCAATGGCTAGGAACGTCGTTATTCCTGAAAATCGTTTCGTTAATGCTCTGTGTACTGTGGCCTCGAAATGTGCCGCTTGCTGTATTGCAGATAACTTTAGCTGCAATACAGTGATGGCGGCCAGTGACCAATGATGGCGAACCTTTTTGAGAAGTGTATCAAATTTTGTTTATTATTTGTTTTAGTACTAGCTCGTGAGTCAGTAAATCAGTGGCGTCACTTGGAAAGAGGGAGGGGAGGATGGTTAAAACTACTTTGTTGGTTCTGACTTTTAAAATCCTCTAAAAAATTTACTTTGTCTGTTCTCTCTTTTCTGATATAAAAATAAATTTATAAAAATCATAGGTTCGCGATCACTGGGATAAACCCTAGTTGTTGGATCCTATTTTTTATTATGACATCTGTAACTTCAGATAGATCATTTAATAGACTGATCAGCCGCTTATTTGTTGGGTTTGCTGGATTCTTATCTTTTTTTGCAATGGTGATAATTACATTTTTCCAGCATTTTGGAAAATAAAATTGCATACAATAATTTTGTTGATGATTTCTGTAATCGTTTTTGTTGCTTGTGGCGGCAATATTTTTAGGGTCATGTTGTCTATTCTTCCCCAGATGCCTTGCGTGGATGTAGATTTTTCAATATATTATTTATTTCCTCTTCTTCAACTTCCTTGTATTCTAGAATAATTGTGTGTTTTAGCCGGAATTACGCCTGTTCAACTATGTTCAGAGTGTGATCCTTGTTGGTAAATTGGTTTCTAAGTGGTTTACACAAAGCTCTGCTTTGTCTTTGTCCTCGTACACCAACTGACCATTTTTTGCAATCAACGGAACGTTCTCCTCTGTGTTCTTTCTAGTCTTTTTAGGAAATGCCAAAATTTGTTTTTTCCGTCTTGTTCGCATGCTTCTTCAACACATTTGTTCCAGTTTCTGTTTCCTTTTTTGTGCAAAATATCTTTCTTTCTTGTTGTGCTTTCTTAAGTTTGGCGTTGTCATGAGAGTGGCTTGAGTGGGCGTATTTTTTCATTAAATTGTTTTTTCTTTCAATCAACTGCGTTTCTATCTATTTTCCATCTACTGTAAGCTTTTCTTGTATAAATTTTGTTATGTGCTTTACTTCCTTCCTTTTCAATCTCCTCTCTGCTTTTAGATATTTTCCGATAGGTGTTTAAAACTGCTCATTTCATAAGCGTAGATTGATAAGTGTATCTTAGTTGCTGCACGGTTGGCATACATGTAGGTGATCTGCAACAGATTGTAATTTGTTTTTGTTTCTTTTAGTTTCTTAATTTTATGGGTCAGAAAAATGTGAATGATATCCCCTTTGATTGATTTTGTGTGGTAGTGATATTGGTTCACAGGTTTCAAGTATTTTCAAGCCTCCTGTGTTCTTTTCCGATTTTATACAGAATATTTCCAAGCGGATTATTAATTCTGCTTCTCCATGATGGATGTTTGCTATTTAAATCCCCACCAGCTACAGTTTTTTCATGTTTGATTATTTCTTCCAAATCTTCATTAATTAATTTTGTTAAGGAAAGCAAATGTAAGTAAAGTATAGCAAATTTTTTCATTTCACCTCCTGCTACTGCTTCAACATTGAGAGGATTTATGGCTACTGCACAGCAACAATATTTTTTACGTCTGATAATTGCTACCCCTCATCCATTGCTAGCTTCTCTATCTTTTATTCAACCTGGTCTCCGAGATGACTGCGATGACTACGTCTTCTTCTTCCAAAAATGTTTTTAACTCTTGAATGTGGTTTCGTATACCGTTTGAGTTTCATGTCGCAATTCCTTCCTTTCGGCTAGATTTCTACGTTTTCTGAGCTTTTTATGGTAATTTGTGTGTCCTGAGGAGTAGGTAGAATATTCCGTTTCTACATTTTGAGGTTTTGTTTTGTCGTTTGTGGCTTTTATCTTTCTGTTTTCCCATGTGAGCATTTCTTGCTCATTGTCCATTAGAACAGAAAATCTGTTCGTGTCGTCTACTACGCTGGTCCTGACTGATTCATTGTCATCGTCTTCCTCTAATAGTTATTCATTCTCTTTCCGTCTTGGTGTTCTTCGGATGAAGAATTGCCACTTTTAGATAATTTTTATAATTTCTCCTTTAAATTTTTTAATTGCCTTCTCGTATTCCCGAATTTTATCCCAAATCATAATTACTTGCTCCTCCTTTGAGTAGCGCATTGTCTTTCACAGAGCTCAAAAACACACTACCTTATCGCTTTCACTGTAAGCACTTTTGTTTCTAGCGTTTACATTGCGACACGAACGACTAATACCCCACTATCGTATTTAGAAAAACCACGTCTATGTTCTTCCCATGCACGATCGTAACTGTCATTGTTTCCTCGATATTAGATTGTGTTGGTGTTTTATATTCGCAATGATACACTTTTTGACGATGGTGCTCTTTATATATCTAATGTGGTGGTGGGGGTTCTACGTAACCAAAAGCTCGAGAAACATCGATTCGGCACAGGCTTCTGTCGAAATTCTCAAAAACCTCGAATTAAAACCAATAAGAAAAGACTGTGTGGCTGTTGAAATCATAAAGTCGAAAATCGTAACGGCTTACTGAAAACTCTCCGAAATGGAAACATCTAGATGCTTTGCTAGTACAATTCGTAGGAATTATCAACTCATAAAAATTTGAGGTTCTCGGTGGTCGCAAAAACGAATGAAAAGTCTCTTTTCAAAATCGCAAGCGCCAAAATTTTTTTAATTCTATATAGAAAAAGCAGATAGTTATATAAACAGGAACGAACGCATGCATCCTCTTGACATTAATGCCTTTTTATGCAAGAAAAATGCGGGTACATTTTTTATCTTGTAACCTTTTTTCTTCGTTCTAATTTTATAAGTTTTGGCGGGATAATCTCCAACTAAATAGAATTAAATTTGTTTAACGATTTATATTAAAGTATTTGGTAGTTATTAAATTATTTATTAAATTAATTTATATTGAGTTAATTAACCGATAGCAAATCTCGACTGTTATTGATTACATCATCTCCAAGCGACTATTGTATCAAACGGTCCCCCTCTGTTTCTATTTGTTCCGTACTTTAACAACGCCTCACGGTTATTCGTTTCTCTCTCGTGTTTATGCGATAGCGACTCACTTGTTGCATTCGGGATCGTGATATGTCTGGTTTTTACGCATACAATTTATCGAAACTTAACAAAAGGGAAAGAAATGAATGAGATGATGAAGAGATATTTTGATAAAAGAGGATACAAGTGCTGGCTATCAGGGGTTAAAGGAATGATTAATTTCGAAAGGAAGGCGTGCATAGATAGTAGATTGGTGATTGAAAAAAGATTGGTGAGGGAGGTATACGTAGCGGGAATGACAAATGTAGGAAATGTAGAACAAAAGAATTTATGAATAAGTAGGAGAAAGAGAGTGTAAGAGGATGGGGTGGTCGTTAAATACATCGTGGGAAAAAATGGTGCTTTGGGTGGAAGTGATTATTGAGATAGTCGAGAGAATGAAAACATAGAGAGGCAGTAGGGAGGGGGGGTTAAATAAGAAATAGTAGATTTAATTGCAATTGTATAGGAGTGGACGAATGGATGCCAAAGTATTTAATGGATGAAAAAATGGGCTTAGAATGGATGAAAAAATGATGATTGGAAAGTATAGATGTTGAAGTGAATAATGTAGAAATAGATATTTGATGAAAGAGCAAGAAAGGATGTGTAGAATTTGTCGTAGAGGTGAGGAAAGGCTGGAAAGAAAGGGACTGGAGATAATGAAAAGAATATTATAGATAATGAAGAGAAATAAAGAGCAAAAATCTCAACAAGCGATAAATTTATAAAAGATTCTGATAATCCAGTTAAAGCTACTGGATTATCAGAATCTTTTATAAATTTATCACTTGCTGAGAGATTTATGTACTTTATTTCTTTTCATTATCTATAATATTGTTTTTATTATCACTAGTATCTTTCTTTCCTACCGGCTAATAAAGCAATCTAAGATATAAAAACAATAAATTATAACTAATATAAATTCCCATGAATAAGGAAGGAGATAATAAAGAGAATGTGACTTGGAGAAGGGGATACGAATGAGAAGGAAAATGAAGGAATGAGTATAGAATGGGGAATATGGTAACGTAAGAAGTAATACAGGTAGTAGAAAGTATAAGAATGAGAAGCAGGGGTTTGAGAGGGGCGAAAGATGGGGTAGGGGAAAGTTATAAGAATCATAGAAGAAAGGTTAGGAAAGTTGTTGGGACAATAGTTTCTTTCCATTCTTCCATGAGAACTGGGAATTGTTATAGTGGGCTTAGGGTTGGGAATGTTAAGAAGGGTAAGCAGTAAGGTGTTAATAATTTTAGTTTAAGAAGATATCTTATTCTTTCCAAGCGAGGAGAAAAGAAAAAAGGAGAGGGGATTGAGTTATTAGTTGATTTTGTTTTCTTTTTACTGTATTTAAAATATATTTTGCGTTTATTTGTGAAAAGTTATAAAATATGTATTGTAATTGGATGAGGTGTATTATATTTAATGGCGTAATATGCTTTGTACGAATTATACCAATAAAGATTAATTAAATTGAACAAAAGAAAAAGTGGACGGTAAGGAAATATCTGTATTAAAATTAAAATGATGTCCAGCACTAATAGTTTTTGTAATTCATTAATTTTATTTTCGGATATTTTTATATATCTCCGTTTGAGGCTGTTTAGCCGATGATAACTATCATAAGTATTAAGTTGAACGTTTTCCAAGCAATTATATGCTTCTTCTAACGATGAAGATGAATTTCAAAATTTTTAAAATTGCAATTAGAAATATCACCGATTCCAGTTAAAATTTCAAGTATCAAGTGAAGCATACATTAATTTGTTATTGACTTTATAGATCGATCTAGTATCATGGTTCATCAGTAATATTGAAGACACCCTCTTCAACATTGCGTCTCCTCGATTTTTGATTGTATGGCCTTTTATATTCCCCTTTAGGCAGTGATTCACTCTATATATCATATGTGATGGTGGTGACATAACCAAAAGTCCGGGAAACTGCGAACCTTTAGCAGAACTTTAGCAGAACAGCCTTCTGCTAAAATTTGTAAAAATGTAGAATTAAAACAAATTAGATAAGACCGTTGAAATCATAAAGATGAAAATCGTAACGGCTTAATGAAAACTCTCCGAAACAAAATTCGTAGAAATTATGAAATTAAAGCTCATAAAAGTTAAGCAGTTGGATAGACGTTGAAGTTATAAACTTTTTTGTTCTGTTTCTCGGTGATCGTAAAAACGAATACCAAGTATCTCTCCAAAATCGGAAACGAAAAAAATTTTAAAAAGTCTATGTATATAAAACGCATAGCTACTTAAACCAGAACGAACGCATACCATTTATGTCGAGAGAATTCTCGACATAAATGGCTTTTTTTATAAACATCTACTTAAAAACAAATACGGGTGTTTTTATCTTCTGTCCGTTTTCCTTCGTTCTAGTATTATAAGTTTTGGCGGGAAAATCTTCAACTAATTAAATGGGATAAAATTTATTTAACGATTTATATTAAAGTACTTCTTAGTTAATGATTATTAAAGTATTTATTAAATTCATTTATACTGTGTTAAAGGATAACAAATCTCGTCCGTTATTAATTTCCAAGTGACTGTTGCATCCAACGTTCCCCTCTCTTTCTCTTTATTCCGTACTTCAACAACGCCTCATGGTTATTGTTTTCTCGATCGTGTTTAGGCGATAGCGACTCTCTTGTCTCACTTGTTGCATTGAGTATTGTGATATTTCTGATTTTAACGCATGCATTATATCGAAACGTCTCAAAAACAAAAGTAGGACGTATTCAAATTTAAATGATGTCTCGTACTAATAGTTTTTGTAATTAATTAATTGTAGTTTTGGAAATTGTTTTTTTTTATTTAGCTTTTCCGTTTGGGGCTGTTTAGCCGATAACAACTATCATAAGTGTTAAGTTAAACATTTTCCAAGCGATTATTTGTTTTCTATAGCGATGAAGACGAATAATTTTTTTATCCCAATTAGAAATTTCACCGATTCCAGTAAAGTTACTAGAAACAAGTGAAGCATACAATAATTTGTTACTGACATTACAGATCGATCTTGTATCATGGTTTATCAATAATATTGATAACAAGTTGAACAATAGTAATTTGTTAACAAACCAAAATCGTTCTGAAATTTTCAAATTTTTGTTTTCAAAATTATAAATTTTCAAAATGTTTGTTGCTATTATTTATCTAGGATGTATATCCAGGACTCATCCTGAAAAAAGTGAACACTGACATTTTATTACATCGCCGGTGCAAATATGAACGTCTACGGTGCACTCTAGACATAAATTTGCAGCGATTCTAGTTAATGATTATTAAATTAATTTATATTTAATTAATTATGCTATAACATATTTCGTCCGTTATTAATTGCAACATGTCCAAGCGACTGTTACAACAAACGGTCCCCTTTCTTTCTCTTTCTATTTTTTCTATACTTCAACAACGCTTCACGTTTATTGTTTTCTCACTCCTGCTTATGCGATAGCGACTTTCTTGTCTCACTTGTTGCATTGGGTATCGTAACATGTCTGGTTTTAACCCATACATTTTATCGAAAATTAACAAAAGGGAGAGTCGGGCGAGGAGGAAATATTCATATTGAAATTAAAATGACGGCTCTTACTAATAGTTTTTGTAATTAATTAATTGTATTTTTTTATTTATCTTTTCTGTTTAGACTATTCAACCAATGACATAAGTGCTAAGTTAAACGTTTCCCAAGAGTTTATGTGCGAATACAAAAATTTTTAGAATCGCAATTATAAATTTCACCAATTCCATTTAAAGTTTCAAGTAATAAGTGAAGCATACAATAATTTGTTATTAACTCTATAAATCGATTTTGTATCATGGTTCCACAATAATATTGTTAACAATTTCATCAATAATAATTTGTGAATAAAGCAAAATCGTTCTGAGGTTATAAATTTTCAAACTGTTAGCTGCGGCATATGTACATCTGGAACATTTTGTATCTATTATTTAGCTAGATTGTGAATCCATGACGCATGCTGGAGAAAAGTGAACGCAGAGATTAATTAATTTTACGGTGAAAATATGAACGTTTACAGTGCACTATACACACAAATTTGAACGAATCTCCGTGCGTATACAGCCACATTATAGATTGTTCTTCCAAATACTTCCCTATGATATTGACGTGAACTTAGTTCTAAATCTATTTTATTTTTATTGAGTTGAGAAATAGTTTGAAGTGAACGTTATTTTGTATCCATCCTATTGTGTTCCTATTTATACTGTTTAAGCTCTATACCAAATCTATAATATAAATAGCGCTGCTATTTGTGCCGTTTGCTTGATTGACGTGGTTGATTTATTTTACACAAATAATTAGCTGCTACATATTTATTCATAATTATCTTGTATAATTAGTAGAGCAAAAAACTCTACAATAATCATAAATGACTGTGTGATTTTTTTTTCATTGTTATTATATTTTGGGTCTAATTTTACTTGTTTTTATTTTTACAAAGTGTTCTTATTTTTTATATTATTGTAGTGAAATAAGTTTGTGACGATATATATTTATTCGTTGATATCGGCCCGCACACGTGTGATCAAGACAACGCTTTTTCATAATTACTTAATTTAATAACAAGAAATATTTGAAGTAAAATAACTCAAATTTAGATATGTTGTTTATCGCAATATAAACATAATTAAAAAATATAAACACTATTCAAATGGAACGGCGTCAATTAATAAAATAATTGAATCGGTTTGTTAAGCGCGATTTGGCTGGCTCGACTTTATGCAGTTCAAGCGGTAAACAAATCGCTATCAGTACAAGCTAGTAGTAAGCAGTGCTAGCAGCTCAAATTTATACTGCTAGCAGCTCTCTAAAAATACTGCTAGCAGCTCAAATTTAATAATTAAAAAAAGTAAGTGTATATGCACCTTTAGTTTTCAAATACGTTAGCAGCTTAAATTTAGAAATTAATTTTTGTTTGGTGTATACGCACTTTCAAGTTTTAATTAAAAATTTTAAAATGTAAGTGTGTACGCACCTTTAGCATTCAAATCGAATTACATAACCTCAAAATTTCGAATCGATCTCCATATTAATTTTGCTGCTACTCACATTTCAATATATTTAATAGTTTTTTATTAAAAAAAATTTTGATATGTCCCTGTACAATATTTTTGCGTACACCCCTCATAGAATCTCTATAGTTACAACTCTTGTCACTTTTCATTTAAAATCTAGTTACTTTTTATGCACATCGATATACACCCTGACACCGGGCCCGCTATCTTCTTCTTGAATTTCGATTCTCTGTACCATGTTTCAAATTACGTACCGGAATTTTGCTTTTTTTATTGATCAGAACTTTTTTTGTTGATCAAGTCTGGACAGCTACATTAATAATAATGTCTTTCATTAACGAATATTTTAACAGTGCCATCCTATTGTTTCTTTAGTTCGCACAGTAATATTAAAACGTTAGATGTCTATTTATAATTTGATAACATATTTCAAGGCAGGAAACATAAATATATGATTCATCATTCCTTTGTATTTTTTTTAATGTTCACTAGTTTTACATAACGCCATTTTGGTATGTGCACAGCGAGGGAAATGTATGTTTTGAGGTGAAGAGATGATCATAGCGCTGCGGATTTTGCGGATTTAGAAGGTTTGCATCAAGTTTTGAGGCCTCAGCGAGCTACGAAGGGCCCGTTAAAGGAAAAGAACGTTAAAGTACGCTGACTCAGCCAGAGAGAGGCTGAGGGTCCACTGGAAATGCAGAGGGGTTACACCGAATTTCTATATACAGTAGACGCCGCTTACAACAATCACTTTGGGACCGGGTCAAAGCGATTCTACGAGCCGAGCGATTCCAATAAGAGAAGGATTAACTGCAGCTACAAACTAACAATCAACTTTCAAGAAAAGTCATATGTACATTTAATATGTATAAAATTTTCAATACACATACACATTATTGATTAGATTTGAAATTTGAATCAATAGTTGATTGTTTTTTTGTTTTTAAAATTGTTTTTTCAACTAACTCATTAACAAATCGTTCGTAAGCATAAGGTTTTTCTAAGTTTTCAGAATCTGCACGGTACTGGGCCCATTGCCTTAGCTAGGTAGGGCATCTAGCATCTCTCTGGTTCATGGTGGCTTTTGGTGCTCTTCTTCCATTCCTTCACTCTCGCTAGTAGTCTCCATCTCACGATTCATCGCGCTTTGCAAATTTCTTATTCAGTGATGGCAACATACGATTAACATGGAATCACATACATGGCAACATACGTTTAAAGAATGCTATCCATATTTATCCATTCTTCAAAGCAATCTTTAGATAGGTCAGTTGGCTTTGGAACAGGGAATTTCTTGTCTTTCTAGGTTTGAGCCACTGAGCTACAGGCAGGTCATAATTATTGCTTCTTCCATGTGATTCCATGCCTCATTTGTCAAATGTAGGGCATCAAGGACAGCTATTTTTTGAGGATTTTGTGTGCACGGGCTTTCTTACAGTTTGCGATTGCTTTCTCAATACAATGCTTTCTCAGTGTTGTTCCTCTTTCCCGCCCTATAGTGCGACTTGAATGTTTTAAAATGAATGTTTTTAACCACAGGGCTGAAGCATTGAGGTTGTGTTTGCTGACAAAAGAACGATGTTGGCGTGTTAAAATTCAGATCAACCACGTGAAATGTGCAATTGTCGATCAGCAATAAAATGTTCCGCAGAAGTTGCTTATCCCAACTAACAAGCCAGTGTTTGAAAACGGAACTAGTCATCCAAGCATTTGAATTAGCTGTGCATTCTACTGGAAGGCTCTTGATATCCTTAAAGCATCGTGGTTTCTTACTTTTTGCGATAACCAAAAGCTTCTTTTTCTCTCCATTCATGCTGGCACAACAGAGGACAGTGAGGCGCTTATTGCAAATTTTGGTTTCTTTGGCTTTTACAGTCTTCGGGCTATATGTGTTCCGGAAGAGGCCCTAAAACGGAGCTCAGTTTTGTCACCGTTGTATACGTTGGAATAGAGGTACTGAGCAATGAGCGCTGTTCATTGCTCTTCCAGCCATACCTTGGCTGATTCATGGTTAGCTTAGTTCACCTCCCCATGTGCCTTGACATAACAAATATATTCTCTGTTCTTCCAACGACGAAAACAACAACGATCTCTAAATACATTTGTTTCTCGTCTGACTTGGAAGATTTTTTATTCCACTAAACGAAGTAGGTGATTCTAATAACCGGAGGGTTTCTAAGTATTTAGATACAAGCGTACCGGCACCTATCAATTTTGATTCCAATAAGCGGTTGATTCTACTAACCGTGATTCTACTCTACTGTAGATAGCATTATACTCTATGTATCATACATGTATTTCAACGTCTACTGTATGTAGCCTATACTTATTGCAACATCAACTTTATGTAGCATATTCAATAAGCATATCGGATTTTTTGTATTCAAAATGTTTTGAACACCACTGGTACATTTTGGTTATACTGTCCCTGGTGGTATCTAATTACAAAATCTAGTGACTTTTTGTTTTAAATCTAGTGCATGTTGGGCTGCCATCTTGAATATCAGACGCAAATGCGTACAACTATTTATGATAGGCCCCACAAATGACAGTGTGACGTCATCGCGATGTTTTAGAACGAGTTGAGTCAAGGTGTAGGTGGGTGGAAGGGTGTCCTGAATCCGCGGTCTGCAACTACTCTGGTAACACCGGAAATATGTTTCATAATATTCTAGATCAGCGATTCTTAACAGGGAACCACAGCCCCCTGGTTGGCCGCAAAAGATATTTGTAGGGCCGTAGGAATTAGTATTTTTTGGATTTTGAGATTATATATGTATTTCTCCAAACTATAATCAATTTCTCCACGTATAATCTGTTAATATATTTCTCCAAGTAACAAATATAATCTATTTCTCCAAACTAGGTATATTCAGAAAAATAGTTTAAAAATAGATTACAGAAATAGGGAACAGGATAGGTGAGGGAGGGGGGGGGGGAGGAGAGAGCGCGAAAACATTTAAAGAATTTAAGGATAGTCGCGAAAACATTTTAGGAATTTAAAAGGGGCCGTGACCATTAAAAGGTTAAGAACCACTGTTTTAGATGATATAATCAATAATTTTTCTCGTAGTTATTCCTCTACCTTTCGTACTTACCTTCCTCTATCCCCCTTATTGCTACTTAACCCACTATCCCTACTTATCCCTAGTTAGTCCCTTACCCTACTTTCTTCCTATATCTTTCCCCTATTCTTTTATTCTCTCTCATGCTTTCCCCTACTCTCCCCCACATTCCCCCTATCCACTTTCACCTACTACTGCTACGACCCACACTATATGACGGCTCAGCGTACCCTATAACTCTGTGTATTAGATCTGGTTGCGTTGAGTCATCGAAATCTAGTCTTTCTGTGTATACGTAACCCAGTCGACGCCTTATCTCCTGACGTCGTGAACTATTCCGATAAAAAGCAGAAATATAGTCAACCTGAGTTTGAGGAGAAGGTCCTTAATGGATATCAACAATTCAGGAATTATATACGCTCTCTTGTCCTATCAGCGCCTACGGATTATGATGTCGCCATAACAATGACCTGATGGTGAAATTGGGATAACCCAAAATGACTCAATCAAGTTGATCCAAAATATATTGCTGGTAGGAATGTTTATCCATGCACATTTCAACAGCAACCATATATGTGTATGTTACAGTATGATATATGTTTTTTTACTGCTCGTGTTATTTATTTATGATGCTATTTATGGAAAGGATCATTTTAATGTAAAGCTTTCTATGTTGTTATCAATTTTTTTTCATATAACCCACCGGCCTGGTAACAAATGGTCGATGTAATTATCTATATTGTAATTAAAGTTGAATAAATACGCATATAAATAAGCAAGGATTGGTATTAGTTTAGACGGGGTGATGTTCAAAAGCTTATTCATATCTCCGTGAGCCGTGATGGTATTTAAACAGAAACTTCTAACGGATTTTAGCTTTTCTGGTAATCTCGGACCCTCTTTCTGTCTTTTTCTATTTACTTAATGTATTCAAGCGCCTTATTGTATTTGGCTATATTTGACTTGAATGGCTCGATAATGACAGTTTTTAATAAAATTAAATATATTATTAAGGTTTAAAAATTTGGAGTAATAAATTACTTCACAGGTGAATTAAAAACTCCTCGCTAAGTTGTAAAATAACATAAAATCTCTCTTTATTATAATAATCAATCAGTATATATAGTACATTAAAATAAACAATATTTCGTCGTCTATATTAAATAATCACGAAAATGAAACGTGAGCAAACAATAGTGCAATAACCATTTATGTATATCTGTTATGTGTAATTAATTAAAAATATATAAACAATTCTTGTCATGCTGTTATACTAATTTCTGGATCATATTTTATATCCAGAGTAAAAATGATATGGCCTTTATTTGTAGGGAAACGACAAGAGTATTATCAGAAGAAAATATAACAAACATAATTATAAAAATATTTAATACATATAATAATAATTTCAATTTAAAATATACTTTGGATTATTTTCCATTCTACAGGATTGGACATAATTCGTATGCAGATGTGTTCATATTTGCTCTCTCCTTTGTTTTAAATAAAAAGTAATCTTGACCGTTATTGCATCATCTCCAAGTGACTGTTGCATCGAACGGTCCTCTCTCGTTCTCTAACTATGTGTCCATAATTCATTAACGTGTCACGGTTATTATTTTCTCGTTCGTGCTTATGCGATAGCAACTCTCTTGTCTCATTAGATATCGTGACATACTTGTCGCATTGGATATTGTGAGATATCTGGTTTAACTATAGGGGAGCTGGGGTTTACTTATCGGTTAACTAGTGAATATAATTGGAATTGAGAGAAAAACAGGAACTTTTTATAAAAAAGAATATTTTAAACTACTTTATTAAATTAAATTTACCACTTTAAAACTTGTCAAAATTTAAAAGATTTAATATAAAGAAATAATGCTTTTTATGAACGAACTAGGTATAAGAACTAGGAATTTTAATTAAAGACCTAGTCAAAAAGATATTTTATGTGATCGAAAGCAAAGTTTAGAATGAATTATCTTATGGCTTAAAATTCTAAAGGAAAACACAATTCTTTAATATAATTACATTTTAAAATAATGTTTATAATTTACATAATCTAATTAAGACAACAGTATACGTTAAAATTTATTTACTGTATATTATATCTATATTATGAAATTGGTTGTTTTGTTTCTACTAACCTAATTTCATACAATGTTTACTATTTTCCAATAACTTATAATGCTGACTGCAGTGTATATAATCTAATTTCTCAATTGATTTAAAGCAAAACTTATAATAGTGACATTCCATATTATATAAATAATCTAATTTATTCAATGTATGTGCAATTTTTGGCACTCTATCCTATTACTACAAAATTGAGTATGAAGACCTTTATCAACTAAACAACATAACCTATAAAAATTTTCAAAACTTAACGAAAGGAAAAGTCGGACGAGAAGGGAATTTCCTTATAAAAATTAAAATTATCTCTCACACTAATAGATTTGTAATTAATTAATTAATTGTATTTTGGAATTTCTTTCATTTGTCTTTTTGGTCTGACACTGTCTTGGATTAGCATGGTAAGAATATCTCTGAATAAACATCATGATAATTTTTCTTTTAATAGTGCCTTAAACTGAAACAGCAAGAAATAAAGAAGCTATGAAATTTTTAATGAAGGATTTATATTTTTGAAACATAAGCTAGTTTTATAAATTGAAGTAAACCACATAAATGTGATTTTTTTAAATATATTTAGTGCGTGAGTATAAATTTTAACCAAATACGACATGTGATTAATTTCTCTAATTTAATGAAACACTAATTTACGAATAAGTAACACAAAATCTAGTCTTGAAAGTGATATAATATAATCAAATTAAAATGACATATAACGAAGATGCATCTGCCTTAAATGAAATTAGTACCTCTCGAGAACGTAAAGGATCGTTGGTACTCTTGAGCACAGCAGGTTGGTTTTCATCACTAAGACGTACGCCTAAAAAGAGTCGTGCAGAAAAATTTAGCAGTAATAATAGCAGCGGTAGTGCTGCATTAATTAATGGCGATAAGAAGCAGCAGCAAAAATTAAGTGTCGATTATCGACCATCACTGTTAGAAGATATTATGTCGCCTTCAGTCTTCTTCGGTCGAACCGGAAAAAGTGCGTATAAATCAAGGAGTGAATGGGATTTAGCAAGAACGCCGACAGGAAGTGCTTACTTTGGGTTTAGATCGACGGTAAATTTATGTTCTTTCTATATAAACATTTTGAAATGCTTTAGGAATACAAATTTCTAAAATTTGAGTTATCAATATTAAAAACATAATTTGAATCTAAATCATGTTTAGCGAAATTTAACTTTTCAGGGTCATCCAATGTCATACCATTAAAATACCCTTTAAAACGAATGGAAAAGCTTCTAGCAGTCATACCTACATAGTACTTATCACGATTGTTACAATTTAATTATTTATATTATTTGTTCTTGTTAGTTTTCAAGGTTGAAAAATTTCTTGAAACGAAGTTGATATGAAATATAACTTCTGTTTCATAAGTTAAGTTAATATGCTAGTTTAATCTATACATTTTATTATGCATTTAATTATATATGTAAAACAAAATAACAAACATAGACGGTAATGGCTCAGCTCGTGCCTTGATCCAACAGAAGGTAATTTCAAATTGGTTCTAAAGAAGTTTTATGTATATACATATTTAAAATTTCGGACTTAAAATTCTTATTTCCAATAATATTAAAAAACTTTAAAGTATTTTTGTTACATAAGTAACATACTTAAGTTTACACTTATGTAACACAACGTTTCATAACTTCATATACATCTTCTACATATTTTTTTTAATACAGACCTAAATTTTTTTTCATCGAATTGTTTCAAAATTGTTCTCTAAATACAAGCCTGTATAACTAAAAATCATTTGTAACAGTTTTTGTTGATTTCAACATGGTACTTTGTTTTAGAACCGGACCTGCCTTGATTAATTCAAGTTGCAATATATTTAGTTCAGCAGGATCAAATAAACGCAAAACATTTTAATCAAAATGACCTACTTAATTTTTAGGATACTAGTGCTTGATTAAAACATTTAACAACTTTCTCCGACATTTTGGTTTAAAATGATCAATAATTAACTTTAAAAGCACTAAGTTTCCAAAAATTAGGTAGATGATTTTGATTATCATTTTTGGAGTGTTATCTTGCTAAGCTAAATATATCGCAGTTTGAACTAATCGAAGCAGGTCCGGCTCTAAAAATAAGAGCCATGTTGAAACCAACAAAAACGGTTGCAAATAAATACAGTGTTGTATTTAGAACACAATTTTGAAACGATTTGATGAAAAAAAATCAGGTACGTATTTGAAAAAGTAATGTTGATGGTGTCTACGCAGTTACGAAACATAAGTGTAACATAAGTGTTGACATACGTGTTGACGGTTGCATTTAAGTTTACCGTCAACATAAGTGTTGACGGTAAACTTAAATGCAACAAAAAATTCTGAATTCTAAAATTCTAAATTCAAAAAACAATTCTTATGCAACAAAAAACTACTTTAAAGTTTTTTAATAGTTTTTTATTATTAAAGTTTAGAATATTAGAAAATTTTGTTTTTGTAAATATTTCAAACACGGCTCTGAAACCTAACCCAACCATAATTTAACCTAATCTTAACGTAAATTGAACTAACATAACCTTTATTTAGAAGGCTTAGGAATGCATTTACACACTTTCCCATGTTGGCTTATCATCAGCTGCTTCTATTGCATGGCGGGCGATTTGAACTCGGTCTCAACGAGAGAGTACCAACTAAACCCTTTCCTCCGCGGCTCTACCACTTCTCCTTGCACCGCACGTGGCATTTCTTTGGGAGAAGCAAAGGGATCTTTTAACCGGTTAGGGCCCTTTGGCTTCTGGCGTAGCCCTTTTCCCACCAACCTCGTTTTCCGCACGTACAGAAAAAGTCTTGTCTCCTGTGTTCCTGTGTCCTGTGTTCCCTAATCTATTTTTCCGCATGGCATATAATTTACTGCAATGAATTCAATAAGCAAATAAACAATGTGTAGCCCAATATCTCACCGCGCAGGAGGCACCCCAGTCCGGATCGACTCCTCGGAGAATGCGCCCCTCACCCTAACTTCGTCAAATGTTACATTCCAATCTTGCGTCCCGCTTCTTCTTTTAACTACATAACTTCCACCATAAATTTTTCGCCTTCGTCTAATTTCTCCTTGGATTGTAACATCACCTATATAAACTTGTGAGCAAACTTAAAAGACTCTATCTTAGACTCTAATTCTCGTCTGTGAGCTGCTCACGCCGAGCACCTCAGCAACGTATGTTCGGCATTGTCGTCTTCACTTTTAGTGTTCACGTAGCGAGTATTATATTCTTCCAATTCCACACAGATATCCAGCAAACACACCATGGCTGGTAAAAAGCATGTTATGAAAATGTAGTTCGCCTTGGTGTCTCGTTATCCATGGGGCAATTTTCGGAATTAATTTGTACCTCCATCTATCTGTCTATTTATCATACCACCGTCTGCTCGCCACGCATACATTTCTTTTCTTTCGAGCGCCAGTAGGTCCAACGGAGGGACGCCCTCCAATATTTGCAATGACACACTTGAAGCGGTCCTACACGTCGAAGTCACTGCAAGGAGCCCAATCCTTTGAATACTTTCCAATGCTTGCCTGAGACTTTTTGTCTGTACCACTTTATCTGCCCACACTGGCGCACTGTATTCCACCATAGATGCGATCATACTATTAAGTAGTTTCCTACGCACCAATTTTAGGTCTCCTATCCTGGGCATCAACTTAGCTATTTGGTTTGAAACATGCTTCGCCCTTTCCTCAGTTTTCCTTGTGTGGACAGCAAATGTCAGATTTTTGTCTAAGTAGACTCGTAGGTATTTGAGTTACTTGACGACTTCAATTTAGCATTGTCCTAGTTTTATAATAACTGGCCTATCTTTTCTGCCCCCTTTGAGTAAAATGACTTTTGATTTATGCGCGGCCAGCTCAAGATCTCTCTCCGTAATTGCGCGTTCAACGCTTGTGCTAGTATCTGCTCTAATTGGTCTTCCCTCTTAGCCACTCCGATCAGTGCAGTGTCATCTGCGAATCCTATTATGGTTATTCCTAATGTAACCTACTCCCTAATAACCATACCAATTTGAAATGTTAAAAAAATCGGTTAAAAAAATTTCAAAAAACCAATTTCACAGAAACCTTCCCGGGAGTGTACTCAACAAATTCCTAAAGTTTCATGTCAATCG
>WYDF02269530.1:0-18221 GCA_009867245.2 Adranes taylori | reverse complement strand
GTAAGAGTGTATCCCATGATATATTGTTTCTTAAAGTTAGTAGTCAGAGATATCATTTACACAACCGATACTACCTTAAGGCTCGATTACTATATTAGCCGAGGAGAAAAGTAAGCGGACGAGTCAGCTAGTGCAATAATGGTGATTACACACAAGTTTCGATGTTGTTGATTCTGGAACTCGAAACACGTATTCTATAGAGACTTGAAAAAAATACCAGTTGCTAGATAACGTAGTGTAACTTCCAGTTTTGTGTCCACTGGGATTGCCATTCTCATTTTCGTCTCGTCTTTCTTGAGCATTCCATCTACAATCTGCAGTAAATCATCAAAATGGGTACAGTCTAATCTCATAATATTTCGATAATGCAAAGAATCTTCGACCTTCAACTCTTTCAGGAACTGAAAGCTGCATCATATTTCTCGCATCTTTCTATCCATGGTTTCACCCATACTTTTCTATGCGTACATTTCCGTTTCATTTTAACTCCAGTTTGATACTGTGAGCTAAAACAACAACCTCAGCCCGAACTAGTGCGTCTGACGTTTTGTGGAACCAGGAACCACCGGGTCACTAGATACTAGGCTGACACACAGTTATAATTACTAGATAGTCCACAAGCCAACGAATTAAGTAGCCCAGCTTTTAACTTCACACGTAGATTGTTTACAATCTGCTAGTAAACATGATTACACTGGGCGAAAATACTAGCAGCTAGTAAATGTAATAGAGCCTTTAGTAGGCCGGGGTTTGTAGTATATTAAATTTAGTAATAGACCATACCAGGTTGAATAACATATTTTCCAAAGGAGCTAGTCAGTTATTCTCATGAAGTCACGTCAATTCCAATGTAAAAAGATTCTGAAACTGCGAATTTAAAAAAGGGGGATAATGAAATATATTTTTCACACATCAAATCTATGGCTATGTAACGGTAGCGCAAATATAAAAAAATGACGCAAAGTACTTTAAGCATTAAGCATAATACCAACAGCGGCGTATTCAACTTATTTCGGCAGGGACTTAGATTCTGATTCTCAATGAAAAATTTTGACAAGCGGAGAAAATATTATTTTGATTTGTTTTCTCCACTTTTCAATAAAAACCTACTGTTGCAACCCTATAGCGAAAGGAGAAAAATCCAAAATTCCGGGGAAGAGGGTAAAGCCCTCTTTATATACGCCACTGTACTGTGTATCAAAACAGCAAATGCCAATCAAACTCTTTTACTTTATTAAAAAGAGTAGTCAATTAAGCTGCTCGCACAAAGTCAATATATTGATCAAGTCAATATAGTATATTGCCAAACTATTTACCAAATATCAGATCAATATCAACAGACCGCACACTGATCAATCTTATTGTCAATATGTTTTTTCTGTTCATTTACGATTCATATCTTGTGCCGTACTCCACTGAAATTGATATTTTTTAATATTAAATAAAATAATGATGAATAAGAAGAAAATGTGCAGTCATTTTACTACTGTTGGGGACTGGGGACAAAACGTTCGGTTCGCCTTAAGCGCTCGGTTAACGAAAACAACATTATTCTCACGTGAGTTTAATGAAAGAAATTGCCTTTAGTGATGAGACAGAATATTGTGATTATTTTCGAATGGATATAGACACATTCCATGAAGGAAAGGCTTTATTAAAGAAACAGGATACCAATATAAGGGACGGTTTGACAGTTGAATAAAAATTAGCAGTTACTCTGCGCTACCTTGCCACTCGCAGAAATTTTAAATGCCGTAAGAAACGAATTTTGCTGATTAAAGTCCGAAGTTCTCGTGAATCAACAACGAAAATGAATAATGATAAAAATATTGAAGAGTCAATAGTATTGTCAATATTTTTTTGGATTGATAATTTTATTGACCGTATGCGCGCTTTATATGTAAGAATTGAAAATCTTTTATACCTAATCTGATTATCAAAAAAATTATCAACATATAATAGGTTTTAGGCATAGAAACTGTAACTGCCAATTATAAAAAACAAAAGAATAAAGATCTACGGATAAGATTTCTAAAAACAAAAAGAGCTAGAAAAATATAATTTTATATTTAAATAGGAATTTATTAATAAATTATAATAAAATAGTTAGGTATTTATACAATTCTCTCAATTATTTTAAGTACATTATAAAATACTAAATAAAAAATTGGATGACATTTAAATTTCGGACATTTAACTTTTATAACTTTAAAGAGCTATTATGTCTTGATATTTGGATTAAATTTTATTACTAGGGATTAAATGTTTAAAATATTGTATCACAAAACTAATGATTCTAAACTAAAAAAAGTACATAATAATAAAGTTCATTAATTATAAATAATGTATTTTTGTAATAAACCACTTTATTTGAAATAATTTATATCAGGTACATTGCAATCTTTTTAATATGCTTGCATAGGCATTTTTTTAAATATCCACAAAACATAAAAAGTGTATCAATGAATTTGAGGTAAACGTCCCTCTTTTACTATTCTTAAAGCTCTTAGTATCAAAGCTTTATCAACTTCAGCTTGTGAAGGCTTTTCATTATCTAAACATAAATTTGGTGCTTGATCCCCAAAATATTCAAAAACCTTGACGCGATAATCAACCAAAGTGGCGACAGAGTTACCAGTTAATACTAAATTTTCGAGACACGGCAATTCACTAATATCTTTCACTTTATCAATATCAACAATTTTATTGCAACTTACGTCAAGACTAATCAATGAATACAATTTAGAAAAACCATCAAGCGCTGAAATATAATTTTGGGACAAATCTAACGTACTTAAATTTCCCACTTTTGTATGTAGTTGATCACAATTTAAAATTAAATTTTGAGATAAATGTAAATGTTTCAATTTGGATAGATCTGATAAACTTGGTAAATGAATAATTTTATTGTAATTTAATATCAGACATTCTAAATTCGGAACTAATTTTATACTTTCATCTATTTCCGAAATCTGATTATTACTCAAGTCGAGTTTTTTTAACAAAAGCCATGCCTGTAAGTAAAATTAAGTTTTATGTTAATCAAATCAAATACGAACAAACATCATACGTTACGTGTTTCATATCCAAATTTGATTTATGTAAAATATCACACTGCAAAATATGTGCTATATTAATTGCACTTGTGTTATGTGTTGTAAAATGTTCCACGGTTTCCCTTAAATTTCCAAACGATTGTATAGAATTAAGATTTAAATCCAAAATTTCCAAATACCTAATTTCCTATAAATAAACTAATTTATTATAACGCATAATTCTTCTAAATAATCATACTCTAAAAACACAGAAATCAAAGTGTAATTTATTAGGAATGATATTGCTCTTGCGATATTCCATTTCCATTCCGATAATCTTCATCTTTACTAAACATGAACATAAATCCAACACATTACTCAAATCATATTTATTATCAGTTTCATAAGGTACTGGCAAAGGGGTTTTACAAATTATGCTTATAGCGTGTAGCTAAAAAAAAGAACATTCATACTCATTTATATACATCAAATTGAACAAAAAAAATTACCTGCAGAACATTAAATTCAAATTCGCTATAAATATTAGATAGGAATATTTCAGCAGCAAAATTTTGAAGAAGAAAGAAAGTATCATATGTATGGAAGTGAAGAAATTCTAAAAATATTCTTGGCATAGTTTGTTTTAAATAAATCAAAATGTTTTGCAAGTAAGTTTCAAGCGACGATCTTCTGATTTCAATAAACATAGGACACTTATTTCTAATTACTTTCTTAGGCAATATATCTTTCGACACACCATGGTCTATCACAAGTTTATTATGCAGATCATAAAATTCATTGTAGCGGTGGGATACCTTCCATTGTACGTTGGAAACATTTACAGTAATGTTATAATACGTGACAGTACCAATATTTTCAGTTGTTGGAATTGTAACATTTGTATCATTTCGGTTTATCCAAAAAGATGCCATAATCAATTAAATCACTTTGAGAAACATACTGAATATTGTAATATCAGTAGTTTTCCTAAAATATAAACTTAAAGTATATACATATTATTCTCTAATCGGTCTTATCACTACCTGTCTAAATAGAATCAATGCATTTTAATAACCTGTAAAATAATCACAGGCAATGACTACAATTAACTACCTACCGAAACTGTCACAAATTCACTCAGTGCGCATGTCTATGGAAGGTTAGTGGCTACGTCACCCTTGTAGTGTTTTATTATAGGGTCGGTTTCGACCCATATGTTGGGGTCTTCTTGTTCATCCTAATTAAATTAACTATATTATTCTTTCAATGATTAAAAAATTTTGTGTTTTCTTCTTGATTTTCTACTGGGTTTTTCGTGATTAAGTTGGTTAATTTGATTTTTTATATAGACTGCCTTTTATACTCTTTCTTTTATTTATTTGGTTCGTTGTACTCCTCTTCTTATTTAGAAATCACTTATTTATTCCTTACTTTCGCTATCGGCGCTCAGCTGATGAAGAGAACGGGTTTTCCCAAATACTTTTTCTATGCTTCCGGTCAAGAGCAAACCATCTCCATCCACAAACTCGGAGCTATCGCACATCATTTGCCACTTCGTCCAGCCATATCTTATAAGTGATTGATTTTGTCGCCTTCTTCCTTCAGGATGTCGATGGAATACCTAATGTGCCGATCGTTTCGCCTCCACCTTTTCCAAGTATTCTGCCTAACGAAGTATTCCTCTTCTTACTTCTACTGATATAGGAGGTTCACATACAAACTGTACATCTTATATGCTAGGTTCCATTTTCCTGGGATGGTCCGTAGATTTTACGCTCCCACATATCCAATGCTTCCGCCCCTCTTTTACTGAGCATTCATCTCACTACCATAGATGCCAACTAGTTCGATAAATATTCTTTTTGATTTTACGAGAAATCTTGCGTGACTTAAGTATTTATTTAGGAGACTGAAATAACATCGATTACCTTGTGTAATTTTCTCGCCATTATATTATTATACTCGGTGAGCCTAGTATAATAGCGCCCACGTACTTGAAAAAGTATCACCACTTTACCTGTTAGATTGCCTGAGTTTCTTTGTTCATGGAATAAAACAATTTTTTCCCATGTTAACGCTTTGGTCCACTTTCCGTTTCTTCCTCAAATTCTTAATATGCTACAGGCAGATCTTGCCGTTACTTCCAGAATTATTATATCGTCAGCATAGGCTAAATACTAGGCGGCTTGTGCAGCGTTCCCGATTGAATAGGGTTTCTACCTAGCATGAAACGCGGCCAGTCACATACATTCGAACAAGTTCCAAAATGAATTTGATAAGTAAGCATGATATGGAATTACCTTCCCGAAGCCCCTTGTTCACTTTGAATTCGTTTGATAATTATTTTGTGATTCAATTTTGCAGTTTGAGAAATCAGATAACATCCTTACAAATTGCGTGAGTTTCTTTGGTATTTCCATCTCTTCTATCTACTAATCGTGTCACCTGGAAATCAATCTAGAGTTGTGGGCAGGTATATTGTATTCATAGAACTTGTCGTATCAATGAGTAAAAATGTGATCAGTTGTGTGTAAGCCCACTTTGATAACCAAGTACCAGTTCCGCGCATGGCTCCACACGTCTTGCAAGGATTTTAGTGAATAATTTGTACCCTAAGTTAAACAGCAATATGCCCTATAATTAGGACAGCCAGTTTGTATCCCTTCTTGTGTATTACGCACAGCAATACGTTCCATTCTTCCGGCATCAGTTCTTCTTCCCATACCCTTAACAACAGTTGGTAATGTAGAAAATCTCCACCATATTTTAGTACCTCTGCATTAATGTTGTCTTCCTTAGAGGTCTTGCTATTCTTCCTTTCCTTTATTGTTTCTTTGGTTTCAGTCAAGCTCAGTTCTCGCATTTCTAGATAGGGCCTGGTAGATTGTACTTATCTTCTTCTTAAGTTAGTTTCTCACCTGTTACATTGAAAATATTCGATCCAACGTACAAGCACTCTTTTGGACGCAACAATATTACTTCTTATAAATCAGATGTACATTATTTGGATGTGCATCGGCGCTTCCGGTAGGTCGAAAGAGCTGTGGAGGGAAAATATTTAGTGTGTAGTTGCTTCTTTTAAACTGAGTCACTCAAACCCCTATGGACTAGATATCTTGTTGTAGTGAATTGATAAGACAGAATTGAGCCTTTTAAATTTCAAAACTAAAGGAGATATTTTCAACAATACAAGCGGAACTGAAATAATGGGGAATTTGTTTATTCCGTTGTTAACGAATACGAGTAATTCAAATTAACTTAACAATATAATTTAATTATTCTTCTTTATTTTGAAAACATTGTCTATAATAAAGATCGCATTGTTCACATATAATGACAAATATATATATATATATATATATATATATACAAAAGTAAATATGAATTACATTTTACAATAATATAAAAATGTAATATAAAAAAGATTAAATATAAAGTAAAAATATAGAAATTGAAATATTACATTCTTAATAATATAGTTAAAAAGTATTCAAGGCAATAAAATTTTTAATCAAATTGATTTCTTGTATCAACAGGAGAATACAAATATATCATCTTCGCCCTTTTGCTGTGAGCCTTTTAAACACCCCGCATAAAATCCAGTGCGCACAAACAGATTCTGCAGTGAAAGGGATCCTGTCTAAATACAATATATTCGTGCGTTATTGAATTTTTGTTTACGGAATCAGTGCAGATTACTACATTAACCAATTTTCAATACAATACATAAATAGTTTACACAGAAGCACAAACCTATTTATATTTTAATATTACTATTATGTCAACTGTTGCTAAATGATACAGAATTTTACACTAGCTATAGCAAAATATTAGTAACAAGGCTATATTTTACGCAATAATGAATTGTATATAATATTATCGCTTTCAAACTAATTTATATTTACAAAAAATTAAGGTCTTCTTATGAAAATATTAGTGTTACTTTTAATTAGACTATTACTGATTGGTATTAATTGTACAGTTAAATTTTTATTTATAATATTATTTTGCGGAATTAGGACAGCACCATTTAAAATATGATTAGGAGCAATATGCACTCGATTGTGTAAACTTGTGGGCAAAATGTAATTAATATTCCCACCTAGTTGACTGCTATATGTCACAATTTGAGTTGCATTATTTTTCGGCTTTTCTCCTATTCTATAAAATGTTTTAAATACTTTAGGTACGGGTTTACTAATGATTGTAGGTTCTTCAGTAACAATTTCTTCATAAATAACTTCTTGTGATTGTATTTTCTCTTCTATATTTACATCTGGTCGAGCTGGTTTACTCACTAGTTTATGTTTCACATTTTCAACTACTTTCGTAGATACTTCAGCATTTCCATTTTCTATTAGAATAACGTCATTGTCTTCTTTGGGAGTATTTGTAGAAGCTTCGCTTTGCTTAGATAATTCTGAAGTTTCCTGATTTGTTAAATCAAATTCAAGGGTTACTAACTTACCATCCAATGATTCAATATCTTCCCCTTCAATTATAAATTCTAAATTATTTTCATCATTATCACTTATTGATTGATTCTTATTAAAAAAATCTAAATCTTTTACGTGATCCAAATAACTAATTATCGTTGGTGATTTTTTCGATTCTTCTACTTTGTCTTTTGGCCAATATTTGTTAAATTTCTCGTAAGTGGCTTTTGATCCAAATTCGTCATACTCTTGTTTGGTTACAAAAAACTGCTTTAAATCTGGATCGCCCGATAGGGTTTTACCACCCTGCCATGCATAATTCACTGGACTAAAATAGATTAATAAAATTATTACAAAGAAATGATTGTTTAAATAGGAATACTTACTTATCAGGCAAATAGACTGATAAGTTATATTCAGATGGTAAAAACATTCTAATATCTGCAGTCAGTCGATTTTTGAAACCTGGAAATCGACTGTTTCCGCCAAACACAACAATGTTATTCGCCAAAGCCTTTTGATACTCCACAGGACAATTAAATATTGATTTAACTATACATTGTGCTAAGCCAGCTTCATCCATTCCAGGAATAATCGAAGGTCGCATTATTATTTCAGGCACTAATATTCTCTCATTGTTTAATTTAAGAACTTGGCAATTTTCTGCAAATTCAGATTCCGTTCCGGGCGTATGTATATAACCTCGCCTAACATTATGAAAATCTGGTAGAACATAATTTTTAACTATTTCATTTGTCGTTTTAGCTCTATGCATATCCTTTTTAAAGTCTAATGACATAAAACATACATCTTCTTTTACTTGATTTATTACATATGTTTCTTCCATAACATGAAATTGTCTGTAAGATATTATATCTTTTAAATAATTAGTTAGCAATTTACCACCAATATTTGTTCTAATTATTCCACTCGTATATTTCATGCCATTTATGTAAGGAATAATATGGGTAAAACTATAACCGGAGTCAACAACGAGACAACAAGATGAATCTAAAAAGTAGAAAAAAAAACCGGTAGTAACTGATTATAAATAAATAAGAATTTGTCGACAGGTCCACAACTCAACATTTGTTTGTAACACTTACCATGATAGCTCATAGCAAGTTTAGTATTCTCTAATATTCAACTCTAAGCCAAACATGACATTAACTGGAGATCATACCGGTTTTGTTCGAAGCATGATTAAAGAGGACCGACATACTACTGTAAGAAGTATATTAAATTTTGTTGCGAAAGCAAGGGACACTATTTTACCCAGCTGATTGTATGCAATTTCTTCACAATGCAAAAGAAAATATTTCTTATTTCAAAACACCTCAAAGCGTAGAATCGTGAAGAAAAGCGTTCAAAACACTAGTAACACAAATACTAAAATACTGCCATTAAAATCAAGGCCATCATCAAAATACAGCATACACGTCCGGAACAAGATACAACAGTGAGTTGCGGTAAGAATGGCGAAAAGAATATGCAGACGAGAGAGGGTTGAATTATAAGAGATGGTATATAGGTTGAGGTATGGTTTCCTCTAGTACAGAGAAATAGCGCAAGGGGACGAAGGGTTCCCTTCATGAAGGCGAACAAAAAAACTTATGACGCCTAACTAAATACTCTGCAACTTTAAACTGCTTTAAACTGCATAGTTATAAAGAATACAAGATTAAAAGTTAGTTATTTTAAAACGGTTCCGAGGCAGTCATAGAGTAAAAGGGCCACAAGGATATCGCTAGCAACAACAACCAGCTTTCTGAAAATAGGTGGAGTAGGATATGAACTACACACACACATTATTCAAGAACTGCTTTCTCAACAATTTCGAAACATGTTTTTCAGTATAAAATCTCGAAATCTAAAATTAGCATGAAACCTGTATCTCGCATATACCCGTAAGTAATATGTATATAAATTGGTATATGAAAGATGAAAATACCATTCTGTGTATGTACATAATTATAATAAGCCAAATCTGTCGCATTTGCTCTATATAAAGATTGAACATCATATTCCTCAAAACATATTTCATCCATGTAATCTTGTATGTTCTTAAAATTAAATATTGGCTGCGTCATAATTAGTGGTGCATCTTCTATTGGAAATTTTGAAAAAGTATAATCCCAAACCGTTTTTTGTATATCATATCTTGATATGTATCCTCTTTCATGGGAGAGAATGAAATAGAGACCAGAGAGATCCCTACATTCTTCCACCTGATCACCGATAAAAAACCTTTTCTTCTCTGCCTTTGCCTTCATAATACAATTAGAATATATCCTAAAATTGTAAATATGAATAATAACAAATTTAAAATGATACTATTCATGTAAATTTAAAATTACTTTGGCTCTTCATTAGAAGAACGCCCAATTTTGATAGTGCTTGCTCCAGTATCCATAATCAGCGTATTAACAACGTTTACTACAACAAAAAAGAATTATAATATTTATTACAATATTACGGAGCAGTATATATTAAACCCGATAAATATTTCCAGATAACACAGAGTCCCTTTCGACGACAAAAAATTTATAAGTACAAACCTTTGAAACATTACTCAGAGTTAATTTTATATCATCTTAGTGTCGTAGTGACAATTTGAAGGCGATAGCTGGATCTGGTCTCTAGTTATAACTTTTTTACACTTAAATACATTCCAAAAACCCCAATGAATCATACTTTATAACTCGCAAACAAAAAAGTTATCTACTTCAAATCTTCATTAAAGAACTTAGCTAAAGTATTACTACTTATTGACCAAGAATTTCCAAGTTGCCAAGCATTGCTCCCTAACTTTTTCCCCTCATTGCGGAGTGCAAAAGTATCAGGGAACAAAAATCTTCAAACATATTCCAAAGTAAGCAAAAATGTACTTTTCAATACGTAATATTTAAAAATAGTTATGCAACTTAACATCTGGTCACTCGAAAACGTAGTTGCCAAGTTCTATAACCCGTGTAAAATGTTTAAGGTAATAGTGCGTTTCTAAAATATAAATTTTTGTTACTAATTATTTTTTATGAAGTTTTTGTAAATAATTTTATACGGATTATTAATCAGAGGTGCAGAAAAATAATTGACGAACTAAATCTAGTCACTTTTGACATACAAAAATTATCATAGTATGCTTTGAAAATGAAATAAAATGCATATGCGCTCTACAGAGGGCATTCATTTTAAATGAGTCATTTTCGCAATTATCAATCGTTTTTGATCCTTTTTAATTTTTTACAAAAGAAATTAAAATTGAAATCTTTGCATTTAACTGTGAATTTTATAATCGTACTATTTTATAAAAAAGCAGTGCCCAGCAGATATCAATGCATTTAGATGATTTTTCTTTTTCGGATTGTGAACGCTATCCCTAGTTTCCCTCATATTTAAATTTTGTGGCATGACTTGACTGTAATTTTACTGGCACATGCTGAAATAAATAAGGCGAAAAATAGAGCCTTATTTAAAAACCATTGATGCACTAAGCACCATAATGTGTGATATCTTCGAGGCTCTTTTCGTTCATGAGTTATAGCTCTTCAACAGGTTTAAAAGAAATCATGCAATGTTTTTTTGTGCTGTTATTAATAAATTATGCAACTCTCAAGTACTTAAATTGAAATAGATTATCATTAGTTGGTTGGTACTACATAATCTCTAAATTTTCATTCAATTTGACATTAGGTCGATTTGCCACTGTTGAGGGTGATAAGGTAGGAATCCACGATGATATTTTCATGCGATTTTTGTATCCCGAAACAAAAATTTCACCAATAATAATGTTCAGTGGGAGTGAGATATATGTCTCATCAAATACGTTTCATGAAAGTTTTGTCGCTCCAATTAATTACATCGTGTACACACGATATATACGACATATTATATTATATGAGATTTTTCACTCACGTACAATTGGTGTTTTTTGTCTTATGTTAAATTTTGAGGTTATATTGATTTTGAGGTTATTACATTTTGATTGGTTAGTTAACTTGAAATATATAGAAAATCAGTCAAAAGAGTGGTAAATAATTTTTTTTATTGTATGTAAATTAATATTTTAAACTATTTTTATATAAATGATATTGTGAATGGCATAATTATCTTTGTTAACATTTTTAAGTGTATCATGGAAGAAGTGAACAAAAAAGAAATTGGACAAGAGATTCAACGTTGATGTTAATTGGGCTGTACGAAGAATGATACAATTTATGGGATATATCTCCAGAACTCTATGAAGACAGATATATAAAAAGAAAATCCATTGAATAAATTTCAAATATAATGAACCTCCCAGTGAATGATACGAGGACAAAATTCATAATCTTCGTTGCCAGTTTCAAAGTAATCATTGTTTTCTTGGTATCACTGTAGCATTAAGTACTAATTGAAAATTATTCTAGAAAATAATTTCATGAGTTCAGCGTGGAAATACTAATTTTTTGTATAATCAATGATAAGAGAAAAGTTTAACGAAACACAAGAGATGAGAGATAACGAAAGATTTATTTGTGATACAAATGTATCATGAGATTAAAGTCTCAAGAAATATGGATATGTTAGTCTTATCGTGGATTCGTGTCCTGTTTTATGTCGCAAAATCAAAATAATCATGAAATCAAAATTTTAGATGAATTATTTTCAATATGTATTTGACAAATTTTGTATATTTTGGGTTTATGTGCAGACTTAATGGTAAGATGATAGTTTTTTGAGCTTTATAAAATTGAATCGATTTTTAGATTAATAAAATAAATTTTATTAATCTAAAATATTCCATTACAGATAACTTATTTAATTATTTTGGGCCTTAATAAAATTTCCAATTCTGAAGAGGAGGACAAATTTTTGTCTTTTGGATACAAATCACTTTCTAATTTTTGTTTATCAATTACTTTATCGTAGAAAATTTAGAATTCTTTGAATTCTTTGTTAATTCTTTGTCTTATTACGAATACATCAATGTTGATATTATTTAAAATTGAATGATCCGTAATTAAATAAACATTATATCTTAAATTTACCAAAACTATTATTTTGAATTGCCTAGAAAATATTAGTTTCACAGTCCATTGCCTTCCCTCTAGTATCTGCTTCTGTTTTTAATGCTATATTTGTTGAATAAAGGAGTCTACTAACACATTAATCAATCGATCCTAAATTCAAAACCTTTGAAAGTTGTACTAGCGTACATAGATTCCTTTATTATTTAGTTTAAAAATGAATCGCTAGATGGTTCAGCTTGTATCGTTTGAATTTTTATCTTCGCCCTATCTCGTGGATGCTGCGCAACAGGACGACCTCCATAAGGATAAAACTAGGACAACGCCGTGCGTTGTTGAAATAAGTCCTCATCACATCTAGTCCTTGATCTAACCCAATAACATAGACGTATATTATTTCTTAGAACAGTTTCTATTTAACTTAATTCTACTAAGAAACCATTAAATTCATCAAAACTAAAATGCGTGCCAGTGTCTTATTAATATCAAGACGTTCGTTTGTTTATATTTAATTTTTAAAACGCTTTTTCTAAATAAATTATTTAAGTGCTTAGAGTTTAGTGTAATTCATTTTTCGTTTAGAAACGTGTTATCATCTAGCACGAACTTTCATCTATTGGAAATTTTAATATTGACCAAACAAAAGTGTGTTCCAAACATCTGTTCATTTCTCCTATACGAGTTTAGGTATGTATTTAATGTTTTTAGAGTTGAATTTGTTTAATTATTTTTTTCTTATATCATCTTCCAAGGAAGCAGAGATGCAATGTCCATTAGAAAGTGATGAATTTAATGTTTAAGGCGTCCGAGATGTTAAACAATTCTTGTGCCTCATTAAAGCAAATAGTCCTTCCTACGTAGGAATTAAAAAATATAGATTATATGCTCTAACTGTAAATTATTATAAATTGTTTAAATATAAACAGAAATAGTTTTTTTAAAATTATTATATGTTCGAATAATTGCTCGTTAAAGAAGCTAGCGCGAGGGAGGAAACTAATGATCGCCAAATAAATGAAATATACTTAATCGAATCAATTGGAAGTGTTTTTTTTACTTCATTACTACGACGTATAGTACAATTGTTTAGAGTGTGACTATAGTTTCAGCACTTAGTTTCAGCTATAGTTTCAGCACTTTCGGGTCATCTTCAGACATGCAGATAATACCATCCAAATATCATCCGCTTTAGAACATCCTAATATAATCGGTTTTCAATACCGCAAGAATAAAACTTAGGAAAACTAGGTAACAGGTTTTCGTAAACAAACTAAAGGTGCTGTTGAAAGTTAAGCTCATGTACGTAATCTCATCCCGTTACTCGGCATTTCTTTTCTCAATCAGAAAGCTAGTCAAGACAATTTCAGATGTGGCTTTTTGTTTGGGACCCGCAGGCATAGAAGGCTGTGTCATCGGCTATAGAGCGTTGTAGCAATCTTGAGTATGAGGTTGAGGCATATCATGACGATATGCAACGTAGAGCAGTGGGGCAAGGACTGCATTATGGGACACCGGCAAGAGGATGAATTTCCCTAGATAATTCATCTCCTATTTTGATGCAAGTGGAACGATTTGATGAGCTCTAGAGTGGGTGGATGTAATACGTTCTTTTGGCTTTCTAATCAATCCGGCATGCCAGACTGAGTCGAATGCCTAGGAAATGCCCAAGAAAACTGCTAAGAAACAGTGGCTGCTATTGGTTCGCCCTTGGGTTATAATTATATACTTTCATGTGGTCCCCTCCAGTCTCATCTAAATGGATTTTTGTTTCAAAAATACAAATGCATTGAAAAAGCTATAAACGCTTGCGAATTGCAATGCATTTAGATAACTATCATGTGTTTTTCTACGACTATAAATGAGATATTTCATGACTGTATGGGTATTGAAAAGCTGTACCCTCGCTGGCCTACGCTTGTGGGGCGTCGCTAGCAGCGTCCTATATCTAATCAAAGAGGTTACCAAGACTCTAAATATCACTGCTTATATTTAATTATAATCTCTAATAAAACTCTCCGTTTATGCTAGTTAATATTTATTATAAATCTCTAATGATACATACCTAATTCCACAACTTCTGTTACACAGGTGAAACTATCTCTCTTCAAATTCCCTCTAGGTCTTAGCTCTAGGTATACTCAAGCAACCAACCGCTTTTTAATACTCCAAACTCACTAATAAAAAGACAAAAGATGAAATAAAATAAAAAAACCAAAAGACTAAGCAAAGATAAAACAAAACTACTAACATTACCACTCCGGAGCATCAAAGGTACACTTGATACTAATAACCAAACCCAAAACAAGCTACCTTTAATCATGCTATGGCCAAGGTTTTGCAGGTTTCCTTTGGCTAAAGCGATAATATTCCTCCTGCAAATTATCTGCATCAATTCTGTACCTAACACTCAAAACCAATTCCCGGCTGAAGAGGATGGCAAATCTTAGAGCCTCCTTGAAACAGTACCATATCTCCTCAGCTAGTCCATTACTAACAGGGAGTGGAGTTTTAGTGCGGTAAAAATCCCATCCTTCGTCTTTTGAAGATTTCTCCACTTCCACAAAAAAAAGGCTCGATCCAAAAAAACTATGGTATAAGCAACTTGTGGAAAAGAATGAAAGAGGTAGGAATATTGAAAAGGATGGAATGTAAGACTGCAAGGGAGAAAGAATGTGATATAACAACTCGTAATGTTTCTGTATCTAAAACAAAAATTCGTATATTTTCAGATTTTAAATCTTTCATTTTTGTTTAGGACATAAACATATGAAAAATATAGGATTCTTAAAATATTTTTATTCCGAGATTTTGATTATCTTTGGAGGTCCCTGATGCAAAAGAGCTGTTTCTGATAACTGGACCGGTTACCTTAGTAGTATGGATTTACTGGAATTAGTCCCATTGTTTAATCTTTAATAGAAAGCGACATTGCCATGTTTAAAATTTAAAATATTTGAGAAACTTTAATAAGTGTAACATTTAAATAAATCCTGTTGTTTAGACTGCTTACAGCTCTTTCGATTTAATTTGAAGCACTTCTTAGTAAAATCAAAATTAAACATATATACAGGGTGTTTTTTTTATATACAAATGTTAGTGCCAATTTCTCCAAAAACAACTTCCCCTATAAGTTTTAATTTTTCTGTACCAAAAGATCATGTAATGCTTAAGCGAATGAGCGTATTAAAAATCAAATGATTACAGTTCGGAATAATTTTACCTTAAAAAAGTATTCCACTATCTTAAAGTATAAAGATAGAAATATAAAACTTGCTCAACGTATACAACTCTAAGAGGCCTTCATTCCACTTATTTCTGTTATGGAGTCTACAAAGCTGATTTTGAGCAATAAGAAAATGTTCATATGCGTTTTAGAAACAGCTTATATATTTGTATAACCCTCAAGATTCTCTTTAAAATGATACCCAACACAATTCGGCTAATTTTAATAGTTCTTTAGATGTGGCTCATAAAGGTCACTTAAAAAAAGTTATAGGAGCAAATATTTTATAAGATCTATTACTTGCTTACAATTGAATAAATGTCCTCATTAGAATGGTCCATATTATAATTTTGTGAGGGGACTGAAACTAACCACATATATATTAGTTATTTAATCTGTAACTATAGTATAAATTTTAATTGGAATTAGGGTTTGAACTTTGTTAATCCTCTTTCCTAAATCCGCCACTGGCTTCTTCTTTAAGAATCTACATTACATGTTTGAATGTTTGCTTGAACATGAAATATTTAGTGTTGTCGAATAATAAAGTTAACTACTAACGGTAGCATACTTTTAATTTCTTATGCTAATCTAATATTATATTAATCAACTGATTGAATGTGCTTAAAATTAAATTACTACAACATGATCAACCATTGATTTATATATAGTATGTAGTAAAAGTTCTAACTTTCACTCTATGAAGGATGGAGTCGCGGAATCGTTCATAAATGTTTACAATCAGACCATATAACAATTTTCTAATTATTGTTATTAAATAATTGTATTCATCTGAATTTATATTGTTCCAGATTAATTTAAAACACATGTATCATTTTTAAAAATGGGAAGAGGCGATAGAAAATCTTCACAGAAATCAGATGGGGGTGAGTACAAATTTTATTTTCTCTACAAGTAAAATTTTTGTTGGATTTCTAACAAAATTTGAGTTTTCTTTTGTTAAATTCATTTCGTTTTTATTCTCGATTCTTCTTGCTGCAGTATTTGCACTGCATGTAATGGAAATTGTTACGGAGGTTTTGGCAGGAGTAACTATGATTCTCTTCGGGAGTAACTATTTTACTCCTAGGAGTAAGTATTTTAGTCGGCTGCGCTTGCGGCGATAGTATCACTTTAAAGCGTCATAATACCATGGATAGCCCGTCGATGGGCTGCCTTGATAATAAAATACCGACGGACCATGGAAGTATGTTACGAGTGGGTGGTAGATAAGTGGCACCTGGGTGTCGGGAGGTTTAGTGTTCGGAGGGAGGCTTAAGTCTCTGATGTTACGTAAGGTTACTTACCAAATAGTTACTTGATATATGACGGTATTGAAAGGCACATCGTAGGACCATCTTGCATTTATTGTTTACCTGCCAATGCGTGTAGGCTACGGTTGGAGAGCAAGGGTACCTATGCGAGCTTAATAGTTCGTGTAGGTTTCCCGTTGGGTGCCTCCACGAATTCCTCAGTAGAACATTCTCGCTGTCCCGCCGTTAAGCACTTAAGAGTGGGTCTATTCTACTGGGGAGTCAAACGAAGTCGAACGTTTCCCTACCCTTCGGTAGGGAAACGTTTGATTTTTCTAGTTATGTAACGTTCCTACTTCCAGGCTAACAGACAGAGTAAGCACTGCGTCTCTGCTTAGGAACGGGTTGAGGGTGTTCCTTTGCTCGTTTGGGACAGTTTGTAGTGGCGTCCTGAATGTGTGTTACTGATTAGAGGCGTATAAAATCTTAACTACTGAATGTAAATTCACCACTATAAGTAGTTTAGCTTCGAACATTATTAATCAATTAAATAAAACGGTTAGCGAGAATTTTTCCGTATAGCTTAGTTCGAAACCAAAATTGGCGTTATGTAGTTACCAAGATAAATGTTCAGGCAGCAACAAGAACACAGGTTCTTTCTGCGATAGCAATTAAATCTACCTCAACGCTGGCATAATTGACTTTGTTGGGCCATCGCCGGACGCGGTAGCTTTTGAGATTGCGCTTTAACGGTACATTGTCAATGTGGTCTGGCCAAGATGAGTAGTGCCTATCCTGAGTATTACCAAATTCTGAGGATATATATATATATATATATATATATATATAAATATGGAAAAGTAATTTTACTATGTAAGTAATATATCAGCTATCACAACAAATATTTTAAAGAACATTTGTTTTTAAAAAAATAAAACGTTTTAGAAAGCCATGTCCTTTCTGGCTACGCTACAAGCCGGACTGATGTAAGAATTGAAAATTTGTATTTTGAATATTAACTTCTTCTATGCAGCTCACATTACATATAGGTAGATGAAATGGGTACGTGACGATTTGTATGAGTTGATGATATATATGTATTGCAACATCTGAATGAGAAGAAGTATGTGAGATAAGGCAACATTGATAGATCTTATAAATATTATACAATGAAGACGGAATATTCTTATATTTAGGGGTTAAGGGTTAACCCCCCCCCCTGCAATCTTTTACCAATTATAGTAAGTTTAGCCTATTTTAATCTA
>WYDF02269519.1:0-18222 GCA_009867245.2 Adranes taylori | reverse complement strand
GCTTCCGCAGCCGGTATCAAATCATACTTAACAATATCTGTAACCACCCACCATGCACAAGACCAGGGAACCAAGAACATGTTCCCTTGAGCGATCTTACAGTGGTTTTCGTTTGTACAATCATATCTGTTAATAATTCGATTTATACTGATTTACCCCGTTTTGATATAATATTCACTCATTCGTTCTTCTTTCATTTTCATTACTGTTTGTATTATTACCGTTAATTTGCACTGCTATTTTTGACCATAATAATTAAACATCATACTTTCTTTTGTATTAATCGTGTATAAAAGAACAATATACTCATTTTTATATTAATACTCATTTATTTAATAAGTTCGTAAGTTTGTTTCAGCTGCCCACGGGAACGGGGATTTCTGGATAGTCTCACGTACTTGAAACTACTCGTGCCATCAATAGTTGTATTGAGGTATTGGAACTAAGACCAATTCCTACGTGCGGTCTCACGTTAAATTGACATGGCGCGCGAAGTTTGAATCCAAAAGGGATTTAATCTGAATTTGCTTGGACTATTATTGTGACCACTCTAAGTTTGATACGTCGCAAAATCTTGGGGAAGGTTGTCGCCAGAGGCATTCGAAATGTACCTATATGGGCAATTGTTAAAATTTCATAGGTAGAAAGGAAAACGAATGACGAGGTGCTAAGGAGCATGGAAAAGAACAAAGAACAGTTAAGAACTATACAGAAGAGGGAGAATTAGATTTTATACAATATAAGTCACTAAATCATCTGAGACTTCACAGTTTTTACATTGCGTAATTCAGTTAGCCTACCATTTATAGGAAAAAGTAGCAAAAGATCACAATTTATTTCGTATACAGGGAAAAGCAGAAAAAAACGTCAGCAACAAGATGCCATATAAAAGAGTTTTTTTTAATTTTTCCTTATTCCGTGATCGAGCACCTTATGTTTATTCAAAAAATTAAGGGAGAAACCCAAAGGTGATGAAAAGCTTCGTAATCTGGGCATCGACTTGGCAAATCCTTAGTAGAAAGGAAATTTTGATCATTTTTGAGCATTCATTGTAGAGGGGATTTGACTTGTGAGCTGATGTCCAATCTTGTTGCAGATTCGCTAATTAAATTTGAATTAAAACTCTCTAAACAAAAAATATTCTATAATCTTTTCTAACTTGTACACGAAAGCGAACGTGTTTGGTCTCGCTGTACTCCTGATGTTATTGACAGAATCGCCTATTAAACGTTTGGAAATTTACTATAAATTTAGCTCTGTTGTTTATTAACAAGACATTACGGGATAGACCAGCTCTGTACTTTGGTAATTTGCTTTGGAATGGATTTTTATTTGTTTCACACAATTCGTGTGTACCGGTGAGATCATATATCAGCCAGTACACGAACTATTAATTTGTATAGATCAATCAACACACGGAGCCACATGACCTCAAAACTACTCCAGCTTCAAGTTTTCACGTTTATGAACTCTTCTTTTAAACTGTAGAGAGGACACAAGATAAGATTAATAGAATGAAAGAAGCGCATCAAGAATTCGCACAGCCAGACACATGAACATTGACCCAAAATAAGATCTAGTGAAAAGTGAAGCAGTGTCCAAAATAAGGGTAGCGGACAACATATAACTTATTTCGTGACAATCTATTTTAAAATTGGGAAGTAATTCAGTTAAAATATCTGCTACCCATTTTTCAAAAACATGCAAACTGAAGTGCTTTAAATTGGTACACCCAATGTAGTGTTTTACTACCATATGCATTAAATTTATTTGATGAAAACGGAAGAAAAAAAATAAGATGCGAAAGCGAGAGGCACATTTTTATTACGTTCATTACAAAGAAAATAAAAAGAACGATGTATGCTATAAAAATAAGCGACTTCAATTTCTTATGTGATCTTCTCTTAGAAATATTCGACTTTCTACTTAGGATTGTAGACTTGATGGGAAATGTGAATCGAATCGTTCTGACTACAAGTTAAATAAGCCGTGTTTTCTTAGTACCGGGTGATAAAATTTAGATTGACATAGCAAAATATCACTACTTGAGTTTATCTGATACTCAATTATTCTGTTTAAATGTGATATTCTTCTGCTTCTCCGTTAGTCTTCAGAAATAGGCACTTTAGATTCTAAAGTCTCTGGTGGTAAAAAGCCATGCTATCCATAGCTTCCCAGGTGATATTTTATTCCCAGGGTGCTCCTAACATTGAATTTGGGCGCGTCGGCTAATAACTCCAACTTGTTCCATTTTAAAGTTACAGGTTTATTATGATTATAAAAAAGAGCTCCGAAAATAGAGGACGCCTTAGTAGCATGAGCATATATGATTCTCCTCAATACGCTAGTTTATCATAGATTCTGGGGCACCGCTGTACCCTTCTACTATTAGCATAAAATATGTATAATTTTTAGGTGAGTGCTCTGTCACATGATTCATGCACTCAGCTTTTTATACAAAGAGTTCGATTATCCGAATAATGTAGTACATTATAGCTAGTCTAGAAATAAAATAATCTATCAGCTTTATCAGCCAATTAGCTCGAAAGTGATGATTAAGCCAGCAAAGGTAGACTGGCTTAATGCAACCTATGCCTATGCAGGCTCAAGTTTGATTGTGCTGTATATTCGTGTTTTGCAAACCTTGCCATTTGAATTTCTACAGGCTAACATTTAACACGTAATAAACTTAATAGACATAAACTTGTTCGGCAATCCTGACATTTGTCTACAAATATCTAATCGATCTTTTAGCGTACTGTTTGAGGGGATGACTTAGATGACAGTATAAATTTAGTGTTTACAAATACTTTAGTTATTTTTCTCTACAGTTGCAGTAACAGCCAATGAAATTTCGGAGTAATTTAACTTTCGTAGAAATTGCTTTATTTTAAATAACTCTGTTTGTATAGATAGATGAGACTAAAGCCAAGAGATTTTAAGAATTGAAAGTTTTAATAGATCACTGGTTTGGAAGAAACAAAAAAAATTAACTTTTTGAAAAAATCAGCGTTTTGGAAATTATAACTGCTTATCCATATTAGTTACAGGAAAAGTTACAAGAAAAAAAATTTTTTGGGGAGCTTGGAACTCCCAACATGACTGGGAGTCGTAGCGATTCCCTCTTACCCTACAGTATGTTTACGTATGATAATTAGAGAATTTCGATTCACATTAATACCTACTCTATGAAGCTCTAATCGGAGAAGTTACAAATTGGGAAGTTATAATCCGCCAAGTTTCCCAACACTATTTAAATAAAATACTAGACTTTGCTTCGAGTACTTTTTTTATTTAATTCTACTAACGCAACCAAAAAGTTAACCAAACTCTACGCAACCCTAGCAATGATAGTTTGTCTTTCATAGCCAGGCTTGGTTAACTAAAAGAGTTGATTACACTTAACAAAATGTATTGTAAATGTATAAAGAAATGCATACATGCCAACAGTGGTGCATTTAAAATAAATTACTAACGCCTCAAACTTTTAAACTTTTTAAAATTTTTTAAATTTAAAAACTGTTTTTAAATCTGACATTTCTTTTGTATAAATTGTGGGTATCGATTTTTGATTAAAAAAAATTTAAATTAACATATTTTATGAAACTTTCATTTTATTTAAAAAAAAAATATCTTACTGTCGAAATTTTTATTCTAAATATATAAAATTTAACAATTTAGCCCAAACTATGAGACATATATAGAAATTTTAGATTTAAAATTGTTTTGTCAAATTTTTTTTTAAATATAAAAATTCATAAATTTTGCCCAAAATCATTATAAAAGATTATATAAATTTAAAAAAAAAGTTAAAAAAAATCCGAAAAAAATCTATATCCACAATTTAAGTATAAATTTTATTAATTTATTTGAATTTCTATAAATAAACGTTTTGCTTAACAATTTTATTTACTTTATCCACAAATTCAAACTTACAAGACTTGCTTAATTATTACCGAATACCGTACATTACACAGCCACATAATTAACTTATTTAACTTTCCAACTTATTCATGATTTAATTTGGAATAAATTATAATTAAGTTCAATTAAATTCATAATTATGTTCTCAAAACTCAAACCGACAGGAGTTCTAGCCTTTTAAATAAAACAATTCATATCTGTGAGGTATGTGACGCTTTTAAACTTTTTTTCGCTAGCCAATTTTCCTACCAAAGTTGCATCGATTAGTCTCATTACTTTGCCACTTCTTATGGTAAATTGCATTCATTAAATGCATTCCTTCCTAGGGGCTTTTACCATTGTCTTGCTAATTAATATCGGGCATAATTAATGTAAATCAAATCAGCTATGCTTTCTTCACACATACTAATGCAATACGCACAGTGCGCTTCACCTATTATTGATTTATTACAAATTAGATTGATTTACTCACACATGCACTGAAACAGTACGCTGTTGTACTTGTTACACGTCACCTCACCACGTGTGACGTGCCCTCTACTATGTATAATTTGAATAATTTACGGCATCGCTTTGATTTCGTCGGACGGACGAATTTGTATAATTCAAACGCATTGTTGCTTCTTCATTTCTTATGATAAAATTCTAACTTAAGAACGGGGTTTTAAATATTTTTAAACAACACTTTACTTTATGAACAGCCATTTGCATTTCTTACAACTCAAATACAGAGCTGAGTGATAACATGCTTAAATGGTAACAACCTTTCTCAAAATCTAGCCATTCTGAATTATCTACATAATTTAGAAGCATCAACTGCACAAACTTTCTACGATCAAACTAAATTAGAACAAGGACAATTTGCCTTCTTACAATACTTTATGAGATTTATAAGTCACAACTATTCCAAAATGCTAACTTAGTGGTTAAGCTATATCTTTGTCTTAACATCGAGGAGAGGTATTCTTAATTGGAATGGTCTCAAATTGATCTCATTTATCCTTAGGCCTAAAATTCTTATTCAACCATTAATTTTGTCTGTAAATGTTTCTGTCAGTTATTTCATATCTTCAGATTTTCCTTTCTTGTTAAATTTGACTTCTAGTTTAAAAGAAATGTAGTGGTGGAGCTGCCTAGCTATTTATAAGTACTTATTTCTAATAATTTTATTTTTTAGTAGTAATTTTATTTTTACTACTTTTGAACAATTTTATTTTTCAGTTTTGAACTTTCAAACTTCAATATAACTTTTCAGTTATCTCAATATATTCTCATTCAAACAACTTCAAGAAAACAAACCAAAGATGCAACTCAAGCAGTACAATAAGAGAAAGGGTTTGGCCCAATACTACACAGATATATTAAGGTAAGCTAAACACAATTATAAAATAATATTAATGTCATAAAATGTATTGAAGTTTTCGAATGTTAATCGCACGTATAAAAGTACACGTGCATCGGGTTCGCTATTCTTTCATGTGTTTCAAATTTAAATCCGACCTAAAATTATTTGAATTTATTTATACCTTACAGCCATCTGTGAAAGTACAATTAAATTAATTTAGCTACAAGCCAGAAACTTACAGCTAAATAGTGAAGTATTTTTGGGAGATATCTGTACAACACCGTAGGTAACAGTTTGCAAGTAAAGAAAACTGGACTTACAGATTCCTATGTCTACTATTTGCGTTGTATTAAAAAATCAATACTTGTAATAATGAAGGAAGGAAAGTGCTGCCATCTAGCGCATTACGAAGCAAAACTTAAAGAAGTTTGTTACATTAGTAAAGTTATATATGTAAATTTTAATACAAGCATCTATTAATACGAGAATCTATTTTCTAGATGAAATACAATTTGATATAAATTGACGGGTAGAGTTAAGTATAGAAAAATTGTTATACGGTAAACTACACATTTGTTACGTGCATCTTTAGCAAGGGATATATTCTGTCTTGATATTCTTGTGTTTATCTGTTGTAAATTTCTTAGTAGTTTAATTTGAATTGCATTGGGTGATTGTTTTACTGGTATTGCGAATATTTTACTTAAAAATTGTAATTTAAATCATAACCTGTACTTTACAGATTTCGTGGGTTTTTTCTGTTCTTCAAATGTTTGTATTTCATTTGATTAAAGCAGGATAGTGGTTCTGATATTATATTCTTTAGAGGTATAACCACAATACCGCATAACCTGTAGGTATAACGACCTTTTTTTTTTGAAACGACAAATGGGTGTAAGGTGTTATAAAGATACGAGAAAAAGAAAAGGAAAAGGAAGTCAAAGAAAATCGAAAGAGTCTGCACGAGTTACTCGTACGTTATGTAATACTTAGTTACTTATTCCCGTCGATATTAGACTGTTGGTCTTTTATATTCTAATTTTGGCGGTGATACACTTCTTATAGCATGTGGTGGTGGTGGCTCTGCAAACTCGGAAAACATCGAATCAAAACAATCTTCTGCTAAAATTCTCGAGAGCGTAGAACCAAAAATCAATAAAAGATGATTGCTAAGATCGTTAAAATCATAAAAGCAAAAAACGTAACGGTTTATTGAAAAGCTTCCGAAACGAAACGCTACAAGCTTTGCTTAGGAGAATTTCTAAAAGTTGTGGAATCCAAAACCATAAAATTTGGCGGTTGGAAGAATCGTTGAGGTCATAAAATTTTTATGTTCCAATTCTCGGTAGTCGTAAAAACAAAGAACAACGATTCTTCAAAAATCGCAAATGAAAATATTAAAAAGTCTAGGTAAAAAAAACACAAAACTAGAACGAACTCATAATTTTTTTAAGAACGAGCTGAGGCTTGTTATTAATGGCTTTTTTATAAACATCTGTTTTTTATAAACATTGAAAGTTTTATTCAACGAATTAAATTTATTTGGCTATTTATATTATATTAATATATATCAAATTATATTATTAAATGAATTGATTAACCGATAATAGAGGTATTAATATGCAATGTGAAGCCAAAATATAAAACAATGTACTGCGTTCTTCAGTCTAGAACCATTATACTATTGTGAATCGCCGTCGGCGTAAACTTTATTCAGACGGCTACCTTTATCTGTAAACTGACTATGGTTACTCAGCTCTGTAGTGCTTTTAATACTTTAGAAAACATCCCCAATTTCAGATAGCGTAATATATTTTCTTTTATGAAATAAAATAACTTCAGACATAATTAATTAAACAACTTTTTTAACTCAAGTCTACAGTTTCTTGCTTTTAAAATTTTCCGTGTTAATGATAACTCAATGCTGAATATATCCGGAACACTGCTTGGTCTTTTGTTTCACATGTATTTCAACTTATTCTTTTGTTTTTGCTATATTTATCGTTACTTTTTTGTTATCTGAATGCGCTTGTCTTGTCAGGCTTTTTATTCTCGAGAATGTTTTGTTATGTAAAATAAAATTTCTACTTTAGAAGCGAATTAAATTATTGTTTTTAAGAGGAAAACGTAAAAAGAACTCTATTCTTTTCTGTAAGACAAAATTACATTTTGCTGATAAGAGAGAACTTTTTGTTTATGACTGAAGCTCATTCCATCAAAAGTGGAAATATTAGAGTTCAAAATTCGAACATTACAATAAAATACAATTTTGAAATTTGACAATTTACTTAAAGAATCGGGTGAAAACTAAGAATCTGGGTTGAAAACCTTTCTAACTTAGACGTAGAAAGGAGAAAAACACTACGTACATTGTACTGAAAAGCAATTTTTAATCATTTTTTAACATAGCAGAAACTGTTTCAATTATTGCAGGAGCAGAAACTGATATGTCTAGACAATTAGCCAAAGATTGTGTGACAAATCAATACGATTCTATTGAAATTGTACCCAGAACCAGTAGAGATTACGTTACGTCAGGATATATGGACAACAATTTAAATTTTGCTGATCTGGATTACAAAACCTTGATGTATATAAATTAATGCTTCCCAATAGTAAAATTCCCTTTTCCTAAGAATTTGCTACTTCAACTAGACTTCTCAATCGTTTCTTGCTTAGAAATAAAATTTTAAAATAAATCTTTACAACAATGTTTTATCAGTGGTTGTTAGTTTTTGTTTAGGTGAACTTGTTACTGGTTTAATTGACTTAACCAAAGCAGGATCGTAATTTGTTTATAATTACTATACTGCTTTTTATATTTAATTCTGTTTGTAGAAATAAAATTTTAAAATAAATCTTTAGAACAATGTTTTATTACTGGTGATTAGTTTTTGTTTAGGTGAACTTGTTACTGGTTTAATTGACTTAACCAACGCAGGATCGTAATTTGTTTTTAATTACTATACTGCTTTTTATATTTAATTCTGTTTGTAATCCCATTTGCTCTTGCATGAGATTCAGAGTTGAATTAGTAATTCGTTTGCTCTAATTTTTATAATCAAGTACACAATTTCTAATATGATAGAGACAGAAAGGCAATTACAAGCTTAAATAGTTAGGTTTATTGTTCTAGTATTTATAACTGCAAATATATGACTCGAAGCGCGATATTTAATTGACTGACAATAATGTTGATTCTAAATATAATTCAAAATTTGTTAGACTGATCCAGTTCTCTTCTTACATTTAAAAAAAATTACAGCAAATAAAGTGATGAACTGTCTTCAGCTATGAGTATGGTTCTGTAACGAAACTTCTCTTCTGTACAAACGGCGTTGAAGTTGATTGGGTTAAATAAATGAACATTGGTTGAATAATACGTGGGTGAAGATCGAATGGAGCACTGGCGATGTAGAACCCTAATGATGCACTGTTGGCGTAGGACTTTCGTAGATATTCGCGCAGGCGCAGAAATGCATTGAAACGTTATAATAATTGGCATATTCGTCATGAATAATGATGCTGAGGATTTTGACTAATAATTTACGGTGACGGAATAAATTTGGCCTCTGTCGAAGTACTGAAATTCGCGCCGGTGATGTCCTCGTTCTAGGCAACGTCATCTTCAACGTCTTCTTCTCCATATCTTGCATCTATGTCAAGGATAATGGGAAAATAGTATGAGATATGAGAATAAAAGAAGAAGAAAATGATATTTAATTGGGTATCGAAACATTCAGCAGAAGATGTGTCGTCGGATACTTAACCTTTTTTTTTTGTCTCGCAGATGTAGAATTTTAATTTACATATTTTATTTTAGCAGATGTAATGTGTTGTTTGAATATTTTAAATTTTACTATAACGCTTTAAGATCAGATCAACACTGGCTGCGATAATTCTCGCTGACCAAAAGGAATTGACTAGGTCGTATTTCAGAATTAAAACTTTGGACTAGCGCGATTGGGTTCCCTCAGCCATACAAAGACAACAACTCGAAAATTGAGTTTCTTGGATCACTGGCCTGGATGGCTCCTTTTGTGCGAACTTTCTTGGAAGCAGCTGCTCTTGATGCATCCATTGAGATGTGGCTTGTTGTCTAAGCCAATGGTTTGCGACGGCGTTTGCCGCAAAACAGAAGGTTATACTTCCCACCAATAAAAGTTTCTTCCTGATACGTTAAGAAAGTTTAAGGACCAAAGTTGCATTATTGCGTTGACAGTTATCTAGTGATAATGCAAGTGATGGTAGTTTATAATAGGTGGTGGTCACACCAATGGTGGAAATAGCAGCTTGATGCGGCCAAAATATCTCATAGAAAAACGCCTCCCTCAAAAATACGTTAAACTAATACCCAATCAGATTGTTAAGCGCCAAAAAGGTAAAAAGCTTAACGAGCATTCAGAGACTTGTGGTAGGATGAAATTTCCTGCCCAAACTTGCATAAGCCGACAAAAGAAAAATATACGTTAATCGGTCGCCTTTCTTCGTTCATAAAAAAACTAGACATCGTAAATTTTAAATAAGACAATGCACTTGTGTATTGATAAAACAAGCCGCTTGTCGTTTCGCCAAGTACAAAGCTTTTGACGTGATCATGTGCTTTTCATTGGTACGCAACTTGTCCGATGTTTTTATGTGTATAGATGTGTAGGTTTGGGGTCGCATTTCGAAAAATTCCCTCTTAGCGGGTGCTTACGCCATAATGAGAATCATTTGCCAAATTTTTAAGATTCTAGGTCTAGGTGTTTGGACTGGGCGTTGATGAGTAAAGTGTATCGGACGTATCATTTTATATATAGATATACTTACTATGTCTTCATTGTTCATATATGAAATACATATATGTAAAATCGCAGGACTCATACAACTGTGGATCACGCCTGCATGATGCCAGATTTAAAGACATATTAAGACCTCCAACTCTTAGTCTCTCTAAATCTGAACACAGTTTCCATTTCATGGGTTTATGGAACAATATGGATCGGCCTCCCATACTATCCAGCGAAAGACCCCTCATTTGATAATGCGATTTATAAAAGTAATAATAACCTACCTTTGCATCTTAAGAAACAATGTAATCCGATGTGTTTTATATTCCTTGCAATGTTATACATTTAGATTTTAGTAAAATAAATTCCCTTGTTATTAATACACAAACCAATAATTTTTTTCCGAAGATTCTTGAATAGCAGAAATATTCGCGTAAAATGAATGTGGAAACTATATTTGTTTAAGTATATTACATTTATTTAGATTATTTGTAAACATGAACGAAGTATTTCAATTATTTAAATAGAAATAGAATTACAGATATCCTGTTTCATTCTTTAATACATTCTTACTAAATACCGATAAGAAATACTAAGTAATATTAATTATGAAAGTTATAATTAAATATTTATATAACACGTTATAATTATATATTTATATAACACGTTATAATTACCAAACTACAATATAAGCAGCTTTACTACAACGTTAATTGGCTTTTCATGTAATAGATTCATTAATACGAAGGTTTACCCCTTTCCTCCACCCCAGAGGAAGTTATGATTAAGAAAGTTTATTTTCGCAACAATATCAGCCGATATCTCTAAAGACAGCACGCAAAATTAAAGATCTACCAAAAAACATGACCTTGAAACAGTATATTATATAAACTAACTTCGTTTTCATAAAGAACATCTCAATTTTGACAATATGAACAATAGAGTATACCGAGCCGATTTTGGGCAATAACATTTTATTAAAAACGTTTTAGTTCTACCAAATCATGTCCGGAAATATCAGAGCACAGGTGGGGTACCAGACAAGAGTTGCATACTCTCCACGATTATGTGTAATATCTATACAGATTAAAAAATGCAAAAGACTCTAAGAGGACTAGGAGGCGCTATCTCCATCGATAGTAGAAAAATTAACAAAATGAGGTACGCAGATGATACACTGGTTATAGCGACATCTTGAGATTATCACGACAAAGTTTGAAAAGATCAGCAGGGAATGCGCCCTCAAAATCAAAATAATGATAACCGATAGAGCAATAAACAAACGTTTGCGTATCTGGGATCGCGGATCACGAATGCCGGAGATGTTCTGAAGAGATTAAGAGACCACCTACTACTAGAACAGTCACTACAAAACTAACCAATATGTATAAAAACCGAATGATAAACAAATCAACCAAATTTCAACTGGTCAATGCCCTGATCTTTGCAATTGCTAATTATACTGCTGAAACTTAGACGTAATACAATTAGAGCGGAAAAATATCTAGAATGCAAAAGTGGCTATACCGGAGAATCCTTCGGATCTCAACACATACCAACGCGTCAGTACTGAAGTCAACTAAACCTATTTCAGCTTTTTCGATCAAATCGTATGAGACAGTCAAGATGGAAAATTTGATGGTCGAAGGCAAAATAAACGGAAAAGAGAAAAAGGCATATTGCCAACATAATGGATGAGCCTGCTGCAGTTTCTACTGGGAAAAGCTCTAGCTGAAGAGAGCCATATGGCAATGAACTGATAGATTTGGAGGTACCAGATCAATGGTCAGGACATGAAAGGCCACCACCTCTAGTCAACAGTAACGGACTGAGATAGATGAATCTATGACGTTTTTATATTTCCCAGCATGAATTGACTTTCTGTTATAATGGTCTTCTAATAAATGTTTCAGGATCTTTTATTTTTGGGAATTCTTTTAAAATAAATTTTTGTAATGTTGCGATAATTTTTTTTTGTATGAATCATATTTAAACAAAATTACAATGATATATTAAAACCACACATCGGAAATAATTAATGAAGTTAAATTAAAATTCCAATCAGCGAAGCTAGAAAATCACTAGAGATATTAGGCAATATTCAGGTAAGTCCTCGTAGAATATAATTAACTTGTTAAATCTTCAAATGTAAAGGTGAGCTAAAAGAGTCATTAGTACATATAGGAAAAAAAAAACTATCTAACCTCGAGAAATAATATTCCAATTGTTGTGAGAGCATCTGCTTGAGCTGTGGCAACGGATAGACAGCAGTTTGTTGTGTTGCCGTAGCCGCTGATGCGACACCCTGATGTGGCGCTTGCATAATCTGTTGTGTTTGTACATTGGCCGACGATGATGCCATATCGACTGACGTTGAAATTTGTGACGCCGGTTGCGGTTGGGTCTGTTGCTGTTGCGTTGACTGGGGTGTCATCGTTGTTGTATTAGTGACTGTGGATGTTGTTTGCGGGTGTTGCGGGTGCGACGCTGATTGCTGTTCCTGTTCTTGTTGCTGCGATTGCAACTGCTGATGATGGTGGGAGTGGTGCGTATAGTGGAGATGATGATGTTGTTCGTGAGCCGAGGGCGGACCCTCAGCGCCCTCGGCTACCCCGTTGACGACCACTGTTGATCCAGGAGGTGTGGCACCTTTAATTAGAACATAATTAATTATTTCCTGTTTGTATTTACGACATAACTCATTCCACAAAAATTCGAAACGAATTTTGAAAGCATCTCCTAAAAAGTTTGTAAAAGATTCTTGAATCAATATTACATATTTATAAGTTGAAAGTGGGAAAAATTTCGACTAAGATCAAGTAATTTATGGTACATTTTCTGTCTTAAATTACTAGTAATTAATAAAATCCATTTTGCCACCATTTCTAGTATTAGTAGAAGTATAATCTATAGTATATTAATTTGCTAAACCCTGCGGTCCTATCCAATCCTGCGTTGAAGATTTACGCATCTGGCTACCTTATTAAACTGATTCGAATGGGTGGCATCACCCTTTGTCCTCTGCTATACATTCATTTACTTACCAGAGGAAAAAATGTGTCTTAAAAGAGCTTTGCATTTATTTTATTTTTTCTATTATTTTTACCTGTGTATTCTGTGTTGGTAGAGACGACCAATGGTGTTGCTCCGACAATTTGTCCAGCTCCCGTGGTCGTGACAGTAAGGGAGGCCACTGGACCGGAAGCGGGAATAACGGATAGAGCGGCGACGCTCTCAGGGGTGGTGCCGTACACCGCCCCCGGAGGCAGTTTCCCAACATCCCCATTCATGTACACGTAGCCTATATTCAAAAAAGAATAAAACCAAATTACTAATTGAAAATATATTTTACATTATATTTCATAAATAAGAAATGCATATGCAATTAGCGCTACGTAAGTTCATTCTAATATTAAACAATTTGAATATACGAGAAGGAAACAGTCTATTCCTCTAGTATTGTGGATACCTCTAGGAATCCGCAATGCAAAATGATATGTACATAATTTCGGAAATAAAACCTGTATGCTTTTAGGTTTTATGTACGTTTCAAATTTGAAACATGGTTTTTAATTTCTCAAAAAGAAAATGGTCTTAGACCACATTTGTCCTGACAGGCTTCATCTGAGTGATTTTAAAAGTTTAACAATTCAGTTGCTCTAAATGCGTTTATTGAAACTACTATCAGAAAAGAGAAAAAAACATACGAGAATGTAAAGAAACAAAAATAATTGCTTATTTACATTCCGATATAGCAGACTAATTGCAGTAAAACTCTTAGAGATCACACACAAGACTACTTTGATTCCGGTGGAGCCAAGCTCACTCCCAGAATATAAATATTATCTGACTGAAAAAAGGTAGTGGTCGAATTCACTCCCCAAACGATTATAGTCTGTTATTATAATTCATGTTTTTGATACCTCAAAATGTAAACACTATTGCCAAATCATCATTATTTTTCGTATTTTTCAACTTGATATTTGGGATAGTTTTTCATCAAAATACTTTCATTTCTTAGAATGAAATAAAACAGAAGTAACCAAGCTATTATATGTAACCAACTTTGGACATGTTCCGAATTTTTATTCACTTGTTTTCAAAGTTGTATCAAATTTTCTTACGTCTAAAATGGAAGTTAACAGCATTATTCTTTTAATTAATTAGACTCAATTGTTAGAGTTAGGTTAGGGTAAGGTTAGTGTTAGATTATGTTTACTTTGGTTAGATTAGGTTTGTTATTCATGTCAATTCAATGCCATGGCTATGAAAAAACTACGTGCTCAAGACGGGAGAGAATTCGACCCTGCTGCTCTTTGATTTGATTTGACTGTACAGAAGGCTTAAGTTAATGACAGAGGACCCGAAAGAAATAGTATACCTGGTTCCATTTTAATCCGATTATAAGGGTCGAACGTGCAGTTAAGAATCAATTAAAAATCAGGTAGATAATTGAGTCCTCTGACATTAACTTAAGCCGTACAGAATTTTGTCTTCTGTAGGTATGCAATAAAATGCGTGGATGATTATCCAAAGTATTGCCGGGCATTTAGTTACGTCATAACAATAGTACGCCAGGCTCTGTTGCAAAAACTAAATTATTCACACAAATCCGGAATCCGGCTTAATACTACTTTACTCAAAAACTTGCGTCTTTACTGGGTTCTTTACAAAAGCATCCATGCATGCTAAAAGGTTCTCTAATGTAAATATCCTAGCTATGAAATATGAGAGATCATATTGATGAGCCTCCAAAGAAAGTTTCACTGTTTTGAAAAATAGCTACAAAGAATTTATTCTGAAAGGAGGAGGTCCAACTGTTTATTCCCCTTTATTCCAAAACTTGCGTCTTTACTTGGTTCGTTTCAAAAGCATTCATGTAAGCTAAGAGGTTCTCTTATGCAAATATCTGGCTATGAAATTTGAGACAACGTATTATGATCCTTCAAAAAGTTTTCACTGTTCTAAAAAGTAGCTACAAATAATGTATTCTGAAAGTAGGCGATCAAACTATTCGCTTAACTCCCATTTTCTCCAAAAAATTGTCCCTTTACTTGCTTATTGTCATAAGCATGTATGCATGCATGCCGATAGGTTCACTAATGTAAAGATATGGCTGCGAAATTTAAGGCACCATATTGATGACCCTCCAAAAAAGTTTTCATTGTCCTGAAAAGTGGTTACAATGATTTGATCAATTGGAAGTGTTTTTACTTCGTTACTACCACGTATAGTACATTTGTTAAGATTGTGACTATAGTTTCAACCCTTTCGGGCCATCTACAAACATACAGACTAGGGGTTCTAGGGTTCATATGGATTCTATTATTGGGGTGTTTTAGGTGAGTCAACAACTAGATTGGTTTTATTGACTAGATCTAGTTGTTGACCCTCTCCCCTTGTACTTTAACAGCTAATACCACTAAGTCCAAACCCTCGTAGCCCCAATATGGTCACCTAAAACACCGCAATACTAGAACCCATATGAACCCTAGAACCCATAATCTGTATGTCTGAAGATGGTCCGAAATGGTTGAAACTATAGTCACAATCTTAACAATTGTACTAGACGTGGTAGTAATAACTCTTAAAAACACTTCCAATTAATCTCATCATGGATTAAAACAAAGTAACACTTGACTCGAATTTATTCCGTGATTTCTTACAATTAAAAATTCCCCATCGTAAATGTGAGCGAATAGGAAGCACAGCAATTTTTTTTTAATTTAAAATATGTAAAGTTGGGAACTCCTAAAAAGCATCACGTTAAATTATAAACTATCGAAAATAATCATTGTCAGAAGATGAATCATGTTATTATCGTTTTTAATTCTAATCCTGCGCCACAAAACAAAGTACACACAAGCATATGAATGTTAAGTAAACATATGGCCGAATCTAGAAAAACAAGCATTTTAAATGAATGCACTACACCAGCGGCTCTCAACCTTTTGTTTATCGCGTACCACCATAAGGAAATCACATAATAAAGTACCAGCATTTGAAAAAAAAATGTTTACTTTTTATTCAACAAAAAATACATTCTTCAAATTTTAAAATAAAATATATTTAAAAGTTTAGAGGAAAAAAAACAAAACTTAAAAATAAAATATTCAATGCGATTTTGTTTACAAACAGGCTTTTGTTTATCTCGTACCACCATAAGGAAATCACATAATAAACTATAGTACCACCAGCATTTGAAAAAAAAAATGTTTACTTTTTATTCAACAAAAATACATTAATATATTTAAAAGTTTACAGCAAAAAATTTTTTTTTTTACAAACAACTCTGTTGTTGAAATTACGCTATTTTTGTCAGGCTGTCGTGCTTTGCATCTTTTTGTTGCAAAATTTGCACGGGACCTTATATTTTGTTATATTGTGCGTATCACCTGGTGTTATGTACCACAGGTTGAGAACCCCTGCACTACACACTTGAACTGTCCACTAATTTATGGAATTAGCAAATTTTAAGTAAAATATAATATCTTTAGACTTTATTTATATCAGGTAAGGAACGAAAAACAAAATATATTTGTATTACCTACAAGGAACCGTCTAAAATTTCAACAATTATTTAATTAGTATAAACTTAGCACTAATTAGAAATTACTAGCTACTAGCTAGGAAAAACTTTGTTGAATAAAGAGGTGACAGAAAAAAATATTTTTACACGTTTTCAAAAGTTCTACAAACCAATTACAGTAAGTAGTAAGAGATAGCCGATTCTATCAAACCCTCCGTCTCGCCGAGAACTTGACTTAATTCGTTCTAAAACGTCATGATGACGTCACACTGTCTCTATCATAAATAGTTTGCGCGTTTGACCGATGTCATTTGGAAGTCCAGTATAACGGTTGACTGATAATTTTCGGATATTCAAAAATTTCCCGCTAAGATCAATAACTGGAAATGATCGCCAGCCGCCATATTGAATTTGCAAATGACATGTGTCAAACGCGCAAACTATTTATGATATACCCCAAAAATAACAGCGTGACGTCATCATTTAGGACGTTTTAGAACGAGTTAAGCCAAGGACTAGATGTAAGATTCATCGCTTCTGTTCTTAGAAATTAAGGTGTCTAATTGAAATTTCTTTAGAACTAGAACATTAACGAATGCTGTTCTGTTTTTATTAGCAGGGTCACGAATGCATTAAAAAAAAATTGCAACAGTTGAGAGTTTATACTTTTAACGGTATTTAGTGTGCTGATAAAATTTAGAGAGAAGTTGATTTTTCACTGAAGGTAGGTAGAATTTCGTACATACAGTTTATCAAATTTGAATCTTTTTATTAAAATGCAACGTTGCCACGTTGAAAGATTTAACGTTTTTTCTCCGATCAATTGCAGATAAAACTCAAATAAACTTTAAGAATACTGATTTTCAAACAAAGTTTGTTTAAAGTTTTGCAACCTTTGCAGCCATATTATCAAAACCGATTTCAGGATTTGTTTCAACTTCTGTATCGGAAGATCTTTTAAGTAGCAAGCTATAAAAGTTGTCCAAAAAAAATGGACGATTTAGTACTAATAGATTGGTGTATGTGTGAAAGTTCCTTGGAAACACATATAACACTGAGATATCTCGATTTCAACAATTTGAGTAGTTGAATACAGAATAGTTGATAAAGGCACTAGACTCCCGATTGTCCGAAGTAATAGGGACCCAGACCACCTCGGAAACGGAAAAACTCGGATAATACGGTGGTTAAGTAAAAACTCGTGAAGATGCACAAAATTGGTTTATTGTATGAAAAAACATAAAATAAACATAATTACAGGCCTGTAGAAGATGATGATGCAATGTTACGCTAACGCTGAAGAGTATGTTATCTGGTGTACACTCTTCTTGTTGCTCTACATAAACGAGAGCGGCGTCGATCATTTTCAGCCCATCGAAATGTGATATTTTTGGAGATATCTCGTCCATATCGTCGTTATCTTCACTGTCTTTAGCACTGTTAACCATATCGATCACTTCCTGATCAGTAATCTTTATCTGAACATCTTTATTGCACCAACCGCGAAGTCTTTGGTGCTTGATTTGCTTTTCAACAGGTAGCTCATTGGCTAGTTGAACTAATTAGCTCCTGTTCACATTCTCCTGTTCCGATACTTTTTTAGAGGGGGGGGGGGCTCAAACCTAAGTACGTTTTTCCCGATCTAAAGCTAC
>WYDF02269508.1:0-18224 GCA_009867245.2 Adranes taylori | reverse complement strand
ATATAAGCGGGGGTTTTACGGCTAGTGTCCTTTTCTCCATATCATTTTCCAATTTCCTCGGTCCTCCTAGTCTCGTTCTTCTAATCCTCTTTCATCCTGAAATTCCAGATGATTCTAGGATGACGCGTTTTTCTTCTCACATGCGAAAAGTGAATTCTTCTTGGCCATCTTTCGTTGCCCATCTGCTTTAGGTGCCCATACCACGTAAGTTGTTTAGATTCAATGGCATCTATGATGTTATAGTCCACTTCCATCCTTTGCCTGGTATTAACGTTGGTGACATGTTCAACTTTGGAAATCTGCAGCATCTGCTCCAAATAGGGTTGTTTTCGATTTGTTGCTAATTTTGCAAGCCATGTAATATGATTTAGCGTATGTGTTATTCATTTGGCTGTTTCTGCTTTCTTCCTAATATCATGTTCATCAATTCCATTATTAGTAATCATAATTTCTAAATATTTATATTCTTGAACTGACTTTATTGTGCTACTTAGCAACACAATGTCCATAGGTGGATCTTCAATGGGCATGTATTGAGTTCTTTCCATATTGATTTGTAGACCCCATTGATGTTTTAGTCCCTTACTGAATTTTAAAAATGTACACGAAATGCAGCAGGCCTGTCGCAATCCATTGATTACTAGAAATTCTATAGGAAGCTTCGTGCCTACGAATTCTTTCTCTTATATTTTTAATAAAATATGAATTCAATTTTTGCAAAACCTTAAATTTTTAATATTTATACAACGTATGTTTCATCTTTTTTTCTGTTTATCTTTTTTATCTCAAATAAGTTAATTTTATGATGTTTTTAAATTCATGTATCTTAGCTCTGTAATTGGATTGTTCCGTTGAGTTAAAGCACTATTACTTCCAGATGTACCGATAATATACATAGATTGTGATAACGATGTACGCATTGATCCCATTATGTAATGACACTCATACCTATACTTATTGAATATGTATTCTTCAAACGATCTACTTCATACAAAAAGAAACATACGATTAGTTTCCATAAAATAGAATTAACAGTTACTTTCATTTGTTCAAAAGGAAATTGTAAATTATACATGCTATGTCAGATCTGCTTATTATTCACTTAGATCATTTTGCTATAATAGGTATAATAAAATTGCATACCATTTAATCAATTATTGTAAATTTAAATGATATCACAAGCTGTATCAAACAGCTACAAGAAATAAATGCGACCTAGATTAGTTAATGAATTCATAAAATTATCTTACCTTCGCAATGATAACCATCGCCTTGATATCCAGGATAGCAGGAGCACGTAAAGCTGCCTAAAGTATTCGTACAATGGGCGAAAACATCACATGGTCTATATTTACATTCGTTTTCGTCTGCAAATAACAAAAAAATAAATAAAAAATTCAGAAAAGAAGAAATTGAAAAAAAAACAAGAGAAACAACAAACGTAGAAAACTTTTATTAGTGCGATGAGTGCGAAATATTTTATCATCTCGGATTTAGTTTTAGTAAAAACCTTATATACTTTTATACACAAAAATTGCATTCATTTTAATTCTTTTCATATGATTCTAATTGTTTTAATTCTTTAGTATCTTCTTTTTTAAGATAGCACCATACCGGCTATTAATACCATCGGAGTTACATGCATGGATCTCTATACTTCAACTTCAAAGGAATATAATAGACATTAGGAAAGACAAGAGATGACATTCGTAGGGATCCAGAGCTGTTCCGAGAGACAATGGCAGTCATAAATATAAATACCAGCGAGCGCTCTATATCCTTCTTGTTCGTTTTAGTAATTAAGCAATTAGCGTAAGTGATGTACGTATAGAGTTTAGTTTATTAGAATATATATAGCAGCCATCTTAGCTTTGAGGCGTTGATTTAACTTAGTAAATTAAATGTTATAAATAGTAATTAAAGTATAAACAATTATTGTTAATCTTACATAATGAGTTTAATAAGTATTGTGTAATAAATAAGAAAGAATGAACAAGTAAAACAATCACTTAGACTTGGCAATCGTAAATAAATTAATATATGAAGACATTGTATAATAATTAACTAAATAAATTGCTTTATCTTGGCAAATTTGAAACGTTTTTAAGAATCATTTATAAATATTGTAAGTAAAAAAATAAAATAAGTAAAACAAAATCAAAAATCTTTAATTTGTAAAATAATTTTAAAAATAAATAATCAAATTTTTTAAAAGGAAGGTCCATTGGCGTGAGACCTAAATTCCGCTTCTCTGGATGTTGCTTATAATAACATAAAAAATTTCGATTGTCCAACATGAGACCAAATATTTCATAACCTAAAGCCGAGTTTACACCAATGAAAAATTTACAAGACGGAGATAAAAAAATTAACAACTTTCATTAAAATTTTGTATCACCGTGGACTACTGCTAAAGAAATTATACTTTTGTTTAATTTTTCCGAAGGACAATATAGCTTCCTTAGATGTTTTCACCCTGTCAACTCTTAATAAATTCAATGTACAGTTTCCGCAGCTTGAAGAAACACAATTAGGATTATGTTTTAGAAACACAAGTTCGACACCATTATATTGTCCCGTCATATTGGCACCGATTGTACAGTACATAATTTGAAATTCAGTTAAAATTGTTTTAGGAGTTCTAGAATTAGTTGAGCGGTTTCAAATCTTTTCTTTAGCGTAAAAGAGTCAATGATGATTAATTGCTCCTCAGTTAAAAAGTTGGAATCATCAAATAATTTTAAATACCGAATGATAAGACTTGTTTGTTCTTTATGTGAACAATCTGCAGTTATGGCGATTACTTATACCATTTCGAATCTTATCAAGAATTTTGTTTTGAGGGATGGATAATAAGCTTGTGGACGCTTGTTGTTGAACTTGTATCGTACTCATTAAGTAATTTTCTACGATCCCCAAAAAGAATCCATTATAAGCATCTTGAATACGTTCGTTAAAACGTAGCAATGCTAAACCCCGCTCACTTAAAAGTATTGCTCCTAAAATTCGCTTGAGAATTTCTTCCCAATTTCCAGCTTCATCCATTATCTGTTTTAAGACTGAACATATTAGTGTGGAGTTTAATTGCCCACTTTAATTTACAATTATAATTCTGTTTTCGTGCTTTTGATAATCTGAGGCCCCTAAAACCTCAGACCATATGGCCCTCCTGGTCTCCAGTTTATCTGATCCTGCATATGATATATCACACTTACATTGTTGGCATTTCATACTTTTCACGAAGATATAGAGCTCATATTGATCCCTTTAAAAGGATTTTTATCACACGTTTTGATTTTGTTCGCTTATTAAATATCTTGGGTTTGTACAACACAACAGGGAAGAGCTGTAGAACATTTTGGGGGCAATGTGTGTTTGCAGTATCCTAATGTTTGATTTTACTTTATTGGTTTGTAACAACTATTACAGTATGGGCACTTCGATCTATCTACAAAAAAAAAACAAAGAAAAATAAAAACCATATTGACGAAGGTCAATACGTACAAGAAACGCCTTGTACATAAGCGTTCCTAGGCACTCTTTGAATTGAACAAGAAATATTTAAATAATACTAGAATATTTACCTGGTACTTCACAATTGCATCCACCATAGCCATCATTGCAGTGACATTGATTATCAAGACAGGCGCCGTTTTGACATATCGTGCCGTCATCTTTTTGGCAGTCGTCTGAAACAAAAATTGAAATTAGTTTAATTGCAACTAAACAAAAGAAAAAAAACAATAAAAACTCAATGTTTCAGCTAGCGAAATATTTAAGCTATTAACTAACTTAGAATAAATGTCTAGGATAGGAATATTACCAGTAACTACCAAGTACTTTTTGAAGTTTTTTGAAAACTAACTAGCCCTAAGTGAGCTGTCTAGTTTATAGGAAGTTTTGGCCTAAATTCAAATTGAGTGGGTGGGTCAGGTTTTTATCCCCTTTCGGAATTCATCATAACAATTCATCATAGGTTTTTATCCCCTTTCGGTTTCCAACTGTTTGGGTAATAGTGCGGGTTTACTATTGCATTGTATATTCGTGTCAGAAATAACACTTTTTGCGGTGGAAATAATTTAGTGGCTTTCTTCGGAATTTGATTTTTTCCCGAAGCGTTTTTTGAGCTTATAATTTTAATTTTGTTTTGAACATCCTCCGAATTGACCCAAATCTTGTTGTTTGATGGGGTTTTTTGTAATGTGCTGCTTGCCTTGCTTATTTTGTTCTCTAGTGGTTCTTGCGTTATATCATCATTTGATAATTGATTATTGTAGGAGACTGCTATCGTTTGTGCTTTTTTGTCATCTTCGTACACTAAGCCATTATCTGTTTTTAGTGACGTGATTAGCTTTTTCCATTTTTCCTTCTTCCAATTTGTTTTGGTCAGTTTCCCAAAGCTTTGTTTATTTTTGTTGGCTTCTTATTTTCTTGTTTCCCATCCTTTGGCTTTTTTATTTTGAGTTAGGAGCTTAACTTCTCTTTGAAGTTAACGGAATCTCCTTATCCTGCTGCGCAAGTGTGCATTACCATTTCGTTTAGCTTTCCAACATTCGCTTATCCTTTCTTTTTCTAGTCTATCTCGTCCACATCTGTTTATCTTATTTACAGTAATTTTATTGTGTCCACTGTGGACACTGTTTTTCCTTTTTGTCCACTGTTTTTTTCATGATAAAGTGAGGAACGTATCTCATCCAGTTTATTTTTTCTCTGTTTTGGTTTTGATTTGAAGGTATGTTAGTGATATTTGCCGGTGCATAAATATTTATATTTTTTACGCTCAAATTTAAATAAATTCTTGCCGCTTTCGTTGTTGGAACGACAGCCTTAGGTGTGATATTTCGCATTGTGATCTCACGACATTTAGTTAAAGTTATGGAATTTATTTCCATAACTAACTCTACAACATATTATGCATGATGTAGGAAGGGGCCAGGGACATGTACAGTGGAGACGGTGGACAGTGGAGACGATTTTATTTTGTAGCCAAATGATCGCTTGAGCATTTCGTGGGATTGTTCCCAAATTTCATGATTGGATATTTAAGATGATCAAATCTTAATTAAATACCTTTATGTCTTTCCTATACATACGGCTAACATATACGTTTCCAATAGATAACTCTATATAGGGGACGGTGGGCCAGATGATCCCTGCTGGCATAATGATCCCCCTTTCATTTTTAATTGAAAGGGGGTTCAAGTCGGTGACAACGGTCAGTCGACTCGCCATATTTAGTTGACCACTGAAAGCCACCGAGGTAACATCGTTTTATAAAAATATTTTTGAAAACGTGGATTTTATGCTGTCTAATCTAAGGTAAGTGCTTTTAAACTATTGTAGTAGTGTTGTAGTAATAGGAACATTAAGTTGCAATGTATTTTATGAAAACACATAGTTTTGCCGACTGTTTGTTGAGTTTACGAAAATATTAAACAAAGCCGGCATCAAGTTACCATAACCTAATGCAATATGTACACTTTCGAGGCAAATTGATCCCTTATTGGAATGGGTAAAATTATCCCCGATCATTTTGCCCGCTCGAATTTATTTATTTTTTTCTCACTGTAAAAATTTAAAACAACAAAATAAAAGGGGGAAGGGGATTATTTCAACAAATGTTCAAATATCCTTAACAAATATTAAATTGTCTTATTATTTTTTTTTGTTTCAGATAAGAACATTTTTTTGTTTCAAAAATATATAAGAAAAACTGAGAGGCAGTTATGGGATGAAGATAAAATGCGACAAGCAATAGAAGAGATCCGTTGTGGCTTAGCTTACAAAACTTCGGCCAGAAACTTTAGTGTTCTGCTAATGAGTTTAAAGAGACGCTGTAAAAGAACGAATAAGTTAGCTGTTAATGCCGTTAGGGGACACTGGGTTAATGACACTGGGAAGCAAAAGACTGGTTTTCACTAAGGAACAGGAAGAGGAAATGGTTGCGCATATACTTGAGTTAGAAAGCAGAATGACCGGTTTTCGCAAGAGACACCACCCTCAACTTTCACTAAGATCATCTGAGTCAATATCAGCGGCTCGCGCTCGTGCTTTTAATCGTGACCAAATTTTTCACATTGCTAAAGACAGTGTATGACAAAATACAATTTCCAGCACACAGGATCTTTAATGTTCATAAAACATATTTGTGTACGGTCCCAGGAAAAAATTGTAAAGTTCTAGCTCAAATAAGTAGAAAACAAGTTGGCAGAATTGTATCCGCAGAACGAGGTATGTCCACTACTTCCGTCATTTGTATGTCTGCATCTGGTTCTTATGTTCCACCTCTGGTTATTTTTTATTAAGCCTTCACAAGAGGATCCTGTATTTCTAATTCTTGATGGCCACCTTTCACAAATAAAAAACTTAGGTATCATCAAAAAAGTTAGAGGTAATTTTGTGAGCATTTTATGTCTACCATCACACACCACCCACAAACTTGAGCCGTTAGACGTAAGTTTTATGTACCCGCTCAATCACTACCATGAGAAAGCATTGGAAAAGTGGCTTACTAATCACCCCAGAAGGGTTGTAAACGTTTTCAAAATCTCACAAATCTTCAACGAATCTTACCACTTAACGCAATTAACGGTTTCAAGAAACCTGGAATTTTTCCGTACGTCCGCTGTTTTCACTGACATCGATTTCACAGCTACTGAAGTGACTGAGCAAAATGAACCTCAGAATGACAATGTCTAGAAGGAAAATGATACGGTCCATGAACAAAATGAAGAAATGACGCTTTACCAACAACTGTTATGCAATTCTTAACTTCGATTAATGAACCCTCGACATCGAGGGCATCAAGTGCTTTTAACATTCTGCCAATTGATGTTCATGCACTCCCTAAAATGGCACAAGAACAACGTAGCTCAAAATCAAGGAAGTCTGGAAGCACAGTAGTTTTGACAAGCAGTCCGTATAAAGATCAATTGTTACAGGAACAACAGAAAAAGGAAAAGCAGCCCAAAGAAGAAAGAACAAGAATAAATTGGCAGAAAAAAAATTCCATAAGAAAAACTTAAAAGGCGAAGTGTGAGAAAATATACGAATAATAAACGAAGAAAACAAGACAAAAATGACGAGGAATCTTCGGAGGAATCCGAAGTGGAAGAAGATTCAGGATGTCTTATTTGTACCGAAACATTTCCGCAGTCTCATTCAGGATAAGGGTGGGTGCAGTGCTCAATGTGATATCGTTGGGCACATGATGAATGTGCGGGAATTGACGATAATGATTGCGATCTATATTGCTGTGACTATTGTATTCACAATGTCAAGGTGAACAAAGTGCGTAAACATTTTAACTTGTTATGTTAACTTGTTTTGCGTTTGAATTCAGATTTTTTGTATTTTGTCGTTTTTTGATATTTTTTTAGCTGTTTTATTACACAGCGATTTAAGTTTATTTTTACTAAATGTTAATTTGTTTAGCTAAATAAAGTAAATTTGAGATGGGGTTAATTGGTTGTTTTATTACGAAAAAACTCTTAAAATACATCTAGAACAGGGATCATTTTGCCTTACTTATCAGGGTAAAATGATCCTTTTGCAAACATCTACATTACTGCCCTAAAAAAATTGCTTACCTATTATATCAACAAATTGGTAAGGCAATATTTAAGTACAGTCTACTGACATTTCAAAAAAATACATTTGAACTTCTTCTCTTGTAAACTTTGCTTTTTACAGGCATTTGTAACTTAGGGGTATCATTTTGGGGTATCATAATAGCCCACCTGGCAAATATACAGAAAGTTATGGATGTTATCCTGGCACACATCTAGCGTTTCGTCTTTTTTGTAAACGTCAAGAAAACAAAGTTCGTGGTTTTCTGCAAGCAACCAAGCCCAGCTTTTTTATACATAAATGATAGACATGTCGAACTAAATACACTATATGTCAAACATACATTTTGATACCTGGCAGCTGTCGTGAATGAACAAAGTGATTCGTAAATCGAGATCAAGGCTAGAATCGAACAGGTTTGCAGTACTTTCACCAGCAAGAAAAACCTTTTCGCCGCAAATGAGCTAAGTCTTCAGCTTCGTTTGCGTGTATTGTGCTGTTACATTTTTCCTGTCCTTCTCTATGGATCGAAAGTTGTACATTCAATCAGAAAATGGAAAAGCGCCTAGACGTCTTCGAAATGGACCTATGCCGAAGGATATTACGCATCTCATGGATGGCAAGATGCACAAACGTCGAAGTGTTCAGTATGATGGAAAATCTTTAGAGCTGATGAGAACTGTCCAGGAAAGGAAACTGCAATACATTGGGTACAAGTATGAGACACTCCGACTAATCATAGATAGGAATGTTTAGGGCAAACAATCGATAGGGCGACGCCAGAATTCATGGCTGAAGGATCTGAGGAGATGGCTGGGACGAACATCGACAGAGATCTTCTGTTAGGGGTGTATGCATGTGTATCAAAATTAGATTTAAAAAAAAATATTGTGCTTACCGCTGGATTTAAAATGTTATTCTGATTGCAATTTGCAGCTAAATTAAGAAATTTTAGGTTAATAAAGAATTCAATCAAATAATATGTGGTAGCTTTGTGAATTATATAGACCAGAAAATCGGAATGGTAATGATAATAATAATAATAAAGTAACAATAATGGTAATGAATTCAGTATCATGATATGATCTGTAAAATATGGTGCTGGTTTCAACATTGTTAAACATATAATATTACGCATAAGGTGCACTTCGTCGTGATGATATTTCTCTATTCGTTACGACAGAAACGTTATCTGAGTTTGCGATCTATAATTACAACCTTCTGCATTATCTGCGTGATACAATTTCTTATCTTTCTGACTATATGTGTCGATCTATTCTTAATATCATTTTTCTTTGCAGTATTTACATTAAATCATCTACAGTATATAGTTGAAGTTTACATTAATTTTCCATTTAAAATACACAGAATCATAAAACTTTAAACTAGTAAATGTATTTGCCAGGTTATCTTTTATATGCTGAAAATCAGACATGTTGCATGTATTGCCGTTGGTAAGTTACCGACGGCAATACAATTTGTTTTGCATTTTATTCTTTCTCAAGAAAAAAATTAAATACAGTGTATTAATTTTCTGTTGAGACTTACACAACTAAGAAGCAACCATAGTAGTGGGCGCACGCCGTTTCCAACCTTATCTCTCAGACATTATCCCAAATCGATTTAAAAACCAACACGGTATCCATGACGACAGTGACAGAGGATATGACATTACATAAATAAATTACAATACACGCGCAATAAATAATAACATCCAGATACACGTGCTCGTTATCTTGGTTAAACCCTTAATCAATTTTTAAACAAAACTCAAGGTTGTCATGCATATTTAAATATTTCCATATTATAAGAAATATAGTAATTGTTTTACAATTTAGTTGTATCGTTAGGAAATAAGTTAAAATTTCATGTTTAATCTTCAATAACTACATTTCTTTTTTGATAGATTATTAATTTCTATTTGAAAGGCCCCTCAACACTATGGCCCATGATAGGCCACTGCATCACCATTGTGTAGAGGGAGGTTGGCTTTTAGTGTTCGAAGATGGAAATGGTAATGGGTACGATGGCTTTCGAAGCGGTTATTTCTAGATATCAGAGAGAGCCATCATGCGCAGCACGTAGGTGGCGTGTCCACACAGTGGGCCATTATTAGCCCGTCAATTCAGTTATTGATGCCGTGGTAATGCGTTTAAATTACTATGCATTTAATAAACAATCTCAATATTAAATTAATGTAAATTATAATTAAACAATTATGTTTTGGGTGTTTGCTTTATATATTTTGTGAATAGTAAATGAGTAATTTAATCATGACAACGTGGAGCACTTAAGAAACATTTTTTCAACCTCCATCACGTCACCGAAGCAACTAGGAAAATTGGCCAACATAGTCGTATATTGACCAAGGATTATCGTATATCTTTGCATATTATCTTACAAATAAGAATGTAAACAAACATTTTGAGGTTATGTTTCATTATTAATATTATTCGTTAACGCTAGATGTAACTAGATTTGCTACTGAAGGAAAGTACACACTTGTATTTTTAATGCAATTAAATCTTCATTTGCACTAAAACCAGATGATTTAAAGGTGTTTTCACCATTGTACCAATAATGAATTCTCTCATCTGCTTTTAGTAATAATAAAGGTCTATGTCTTATTATTAATATTATTCATTAGCGCTAGATGTCACTAGATTAGAAACTATGGTAGGTACACACTTGTATTTTTAGTGCAATTAAGTCTTCAATTGCACTAAAACCAGATGATTTAAACGTGTTTTCACTATTGTACTAATAATGAATTCCCTCATCCGCTTTAGTTATATATACGATAATATCTTCACATATTATCGTACTAATAAGAATGTAAACAAACATTTTGAGGTTATGTTTTATTATTAATATTATTCGCTAACGATAGATTTAACTAGATTTGAAACTAAAAGTAAGTACACACTTGTATTTTAAATGCAATTAAGTCTTCATTTGCACTAAAACCAGATGATTTAAAGGTGTTTTAACCATTGTACCAATAATGAATTCCCTCATTCGGTTTTAGTTATATAGGTCTTTGTAGACAAAAGAAGTAAATCCAATGAAATAATATAATACATATTTATTTTTTCAATTAATCTTTATGACAAAAATATAAGTTCATACAATAAAATATATTCAATATTTGCAATAAGAAAATACGTTCGTATAACAGACCATAAGTTATATTTCATATTTACTATAAGAAAATAAGTTCAATTGATAGAAAATACAATATAAGAAAATGGGTTCATAATAGACAAAATGGTTTATAACTCATAATAGACAAAATGAGTTACAATATAAGTTCAATTGGAATGAAAATTTTAATTGTCTCTATTAGAAATAAACTTATATGTTCCATTTGTATCAAATAGTTTTTTTCTCTTTGTTACACCTAAAGTTAAACTGGAATAGAAAAAGATTCCATTGGGAACGACACGGGAAAAATTTCTCTCAGATATAAGTTTTGGTATAGGGCAAACATTGTTCTTGCTTCACTCGTTAGTTAAACAGATATAAAAGTATAGCAGATATTAATTCACGCAGGATGCATATGCCATGTAGCCAGTCACGTTTAAAGACAAAGTTTTATTCTGAATATAATAGTCTCCTCATTAATAACCTTTTGTAACTCATTCTAGTCAAGTTGGATTTAAATACGTTGGCCACTCCTACATTTGAAGAGCGAAGCTCCTTAACAATTCCTAGCTTGCACTTTATTCTGATGGGAGGTGCAGCTTATGTTTTCGCAGATATTCGTCAACAAAATAATGCAATTTTGTTCCTTCAAATTGCCAGTGGAGCAATGAAGCTTTCCCATTGGTCATAACTCGAAACTTCTACAAAAATTCTAGTAGACGATTCCTTCAAGCCGCGCCCATCTAGCCGTCGAGTTACGCAAAGAGCCACTGTCCGCGGGCAATACGCTAGATGTCTTCTTATCAGCTAATTTCGTATAAAAGGACTCACTCAATCCAGCGTCCACCAGAAGCATTTTGGGTCTTGTACTAGTTAGTTTCGAGTAAGCAAATTCGCACGTTTCAAGTAGCATAATTCACTATTAAATAATGAAACCTATTTTGTTGTAAATTTGCGATCTTGAATCTGATTTGCTCTATTCTGATTTGAATCTGGTTTATCGTACAACTCTGTTACAATTTTCTTTTTTATGATTTTGATCATGTTCAATGTGTTTGCAATTAGTGATATTTAAATACGTAAGTTCATGTAATATGTCATTCATTGTTTATTAATATATCGTAAATATTGATCGTAAGTATTGTGTATATGGCGTACTGTGTCAAGCAAGCGTGTATAGAGCAACGCCTCTGTTAATAATATATTAAATGCACTAGGAATTGGGTAGAGCTTTACGTTTGGCTCGCTATACTCTATTAATTAGAATAGTTATAGTCTATTCAATTGTATGTTTCTTAGTCCATTAATGTTGTTTACACAGTTAATCTGATTTATGGCTTTGTGTTTCAACTATTATATAGATCTCTTCAAGGCAAGGATACATGACAGGCTGATGCATATAAATCAAGATTTAATAGTTATTATAATTATTTTTGTTTCAACAAATATTTGTTATAAGCGTCAGCGTCAGTAGCAATTCACTTACTTTATTTATTTAAATTTAAATTAAAATCAAACAAGCCAGTAGTAAATTCTAGAAACATCATGTCAAATATATGCATATGTTACATTATTATTTTCTGTCGAATCATCTTCTTACTCTTTCTTCTTATTCACTCATAAATTTTTATAAACCCTTCTTTGTAATCTACGTCTGCAATGCGAAAGCGAAGAGGTCAGCGTCAGAGAAAGAGAGAGGCCAATCTCCAAGGTTACCAAACCAACGGAGATGACAAGAATAGGTCACCAGTGAGGTCCATCAAGCAGCGTTGCCCGCGTCGATCACGCATGCTAGTAGAAACACCTACGGCACCGAAGCAACAAAAAGAATCAACATCACCCCTCGGTTCACCTCATAGCTCCAGACGACGAGCTATTACCACCCACTCCAGGCAAAGGATGGCTCTACCCTGTGAGACGTGAATATAACAACCGACTCCTATTCCGCTAGTACTTCAGCGACTAAGACTAACACCTTGTATACAACACTTCCATTTTCGTCAAAAATCACATCATATCGTCAACAATTTATCTCACACCATCAACTATGCATTTCATATCTTCGTACACACTAACCATCATTCAACCATTTAATTCTATCGACGTCCTGAAGAAGTAGAAAAGAAGTTAAATTTCAATCAGAAGAACAATTAATAACGAAAATCAGCTTCCCTCGTCTTCGTTATTTTTATTTCCCTTTTATTTTCCCTTTTAATTACCTTCCTTTTACCTTTTCCTATTATTTGCCATTGCCCTTGATGCCCCAAAACTTCCCTGTACTCAACTTTAGTCCTTGCATTACCTTTAACCTCCACACTCTACTAGTAACCCTTATTTGTTCCCTACAGTTAACTCCCTTTGTCCTTTATTTCATTAACCATATTTCCCATTATATTCCTTCCGCTCCCATCATCCTCCAATTCTATTCCTTCACTCTTTCGTCTTCCATCCATTCCATTCCCCCACTCTCTCACATCCAATGCATCCAAGAGTACTAGCCCATTCCACATCCTCTCTTGTTCTCTCATCCAGTACCTGTTCCCCCGCTCTTTACCATCACACCTGAACCTCGCCATCATCCTTTTATCTTTCATAACACAAAATTAAACAATTGAAAATTATGAACTTTATTGGTTTGAAACGTGTATTCGTTTGAAGGAATCAATATATATCTTATTTATTTTTCATCTTATAAACGCAATTTACGGTGAACATGTCAAAATTTACTATGAATCAAATTTTAAATCAATAGTGTAGTTATAAACATGAGAACAGAACATTTATTCAAAACCATATTTATATGACTGAATTGTGGAAAACTGTTGCCATTTCGCATAATATAAAATTATTATAATCGTTGCACTTCTCGTGTTTTTAACCTTATATCATGTGTGTATATCTCACGGATGTTATGTGAAATGAAGAGAAAATTAAACCATCTAATAAAAATATCATAAAGTTCTTAGAAATATATTTCAGATAATAAATTCATTTCTCAGAATGTTTATTTACTGAAAAAGTAAAACTATTCGAAACATTATATTTTTCAAAAAAATACATTTCATTGTTCAGTGTGTCTACCTCTTTTGTATCCAGTATCCCCTATGAGCAGGTCTGGAGTTACATGCACACATCTCTATACTTCAACTTCAGGCCATTCAATATAACAGACATTATGAAAGACGGGAGATGATATTCGTAGCAGCTTTCACGCAATCCCCAACGAGAGAAACAGCTCCGAGAGAAACATATAAATACCGGTAAGCTACATATGATCATTCTTGTTCGATTATCGTAATTAAGCAATTAGCATAGCATGTAGTATTAACAGAGTTTAGTTTATTATAATTATGCAGCCATCTTTAAATTGGGCGATAATTTATAAAAGTTAATTTAAATGTTATAAATATATTAATTAAAGTCAAAACCGTTACGTTAACCTTGCTAATGAGTTTTATAAGTTTTTGAATTAAATAGTAAATGAAAATAAGTAATTGAAAAAGTAATTTATTAAGTGAAATATAATTAATGTAAGTAAAGAGATTGCAAACAGAGCATCTATTTATTATTATATAATAATAATTGTTTTTTTCTAAACAAGGTCCACTGGCGTGAGACCTTAATTCTGGCCTAAGGTACGTGACTGATTTCAAGCTAAATGGTGTCTTCACTATGTAGATGCAATTAAGTCCTCATTTGACTGAAATCAGATGATTTAGAAGTGATTTAATCAGATTAATTTTAGCAATATGACTACTCATCCGATTTTAGTCAAATTAAGGTTTATTTACAATACAGGACAAAAAACAAAACCAATAAATAAAATAATACATGTTCGTTATACATATATATTTCATATATCGAATATTTACAATACTGTCGTGTTTAAATTTATTGCTACATGGAATTACGGTACTTTTCACAAACTCCTGTTAGTTGCCAATTCTTACGGGATTAGAACATAATAATAAATCATGGTACAGCAAAAATGTTATGTAAGAGCTGAATGGCGTAGTTCACTTTGATACGAAATAAATGGAACAATCACAATGTACGCTCTGTTTATATTGGGTTGTAAGTTATGACCCTTACCTATTTGGGACTATTAGGTAGCCTCAAAGAAATAAGCGCTTGGTCAACACAAAATTAAATCACTGCGTAACACAAATAAAGATAACAACGAATAAAGAAATAAAACCATCAATCAGTTTTAAAATTCTATTATCAATCAACAAACTGTTAGTATAATGTTACAATTGAATTTAGTGATGGTTCATTACATCTTAAACAATTTGAAATAAATTCACAGCTCAGTTTTGATAAACGATGGCTAAGTATAGAACATTTAGTTACTTAAAAAAAATATTAGCAATGCTTACTGGAGAGAAATAATAAGAGCACCTATCTAAGAGATTTCAAGAAACAAAGTGACGTGAAACATTTAGATTTAAGGCTTGAAAACAAAAATAGGGACTACTGAAGCTGGTTAAAGATCACTCTTATATATCAGCCGTCAAAACCTAAAAACGGCTCGTTGTTGGAGCTCGCAAAGAGGAGATCCGCTCTACTCGCCCATGCTCTTGTCCGCGAGAATCGTTCATTTTGTAACTATTCCTCTCTTAGTTTAATGTCTATTTCTCTCTTGTTTTAAAAACCTAGAATTTTCTGCTGACCGTAGGTACAGTTTTGCAATCCCAGGCCTGAGTCTACCAGAAGATTAGTGAGGCCTAGCGACTGAGCTTTTCTAACTGTAGGGATGAACGGCAGCGGCAGAAATCTATTACATGTAGCGTCTATCGACATACGTTCTATAGAATTGGATGACTAAATCCTAAGATGGTTATCGGTAAAGCCCAAAAAAGTCTGTATATATTAAATCTATGGTTTGTAAATCGACTCGATATGTATATCTAAACAGTACTCACGAAATGTATTTAGTCGAGCATAATTACACATTATTGGCTTGAATTACACATTATTAATCGTTAGAAATTTAAGTCCTTAATGTTTTAAAGGCATAGCCATTTCTGTCGTTATACATGCCCACCCCCGTACGGACCTATTCTGGGCCCATATAATTCAAAAGACTGAAATGGCATAACGATGGAAATGCATTCTGATCAAGGAATTACTTCGACTAGAGAAACATTTTATATTATAACTATATATCAACGTAACGAACAAAGGTCGTCGTAAATATCATTTGTCTGTATACGCATAGTACAATTGCCAGTATCCATATAGCAAATTTAGTCATTTTCCATATGTTGGCTTCAGGCATTTGTAAAAGAAATCATACATCAAGTTGTTGGATAGTCGAGTGCGGAAAATCCAACGTATATGGCTTTATTGTAGGTTACTACTATTATAGGTCACTACTATGACTATAGGTCACTACTATTCCCGCGTAGCGAAAAAATTAATTAAATAAGCGCAGCTAGTTGGAACCCGTAATTATTATTAAGTTTTAAAAAAGAATTAAATTATAAATGTTGCTGGCAACGTCATATTCATTAAGCTCTCGAATTATATACGAAAAATATATTAGCTGAAACTGAAACTCCATGCATTCCATTGGGAATGTTGAGTCCATGTCAAGAACAGAGACCAAGGTTTGCTAATAGAATGATGGTTAAAAACATTATTGAGAGAATCTATATAAAAGAAACAGTTTTTAACTGTAACGCTCTCAATTGAATGTTTAAAGTGATGTAGAACAGTTCGAGTTAAAAATAATTCTTCTTAAAAATAATAACTATTAGATTCAGTGAAATGCTGGCGATTTGAAAATGTAAGATTTTTTAATTTATATAAAAAAAATTATTTATGTTGCTAAGTAACTTTGCCTTGATTAAATTATTAATCTTTATTAAAAGGGTTGTCAGAACTAATAATAAAATGGATCTAATTCTCTATAATCGTAACTCTAACTTCACCCGTTTTACTTGTAAATAAAATCATGTATCATCAAATTAAGTAATAAACCAAATTATATTTTAATTAGTTAAAATGTTTCTTTAATTTATTTACCCGAGTACTACCTTAAATTTAAATATTTTTCTTTTTTCTTCGGTGTGACATTTTATGCCGCGAAGAGAAAATATAAGGGATTATTTTAATAAGCGCAGCTAGTTGGAAACCATAATTATTATTATATTATAAAAAAGCGTTAAATTTTTTACGGCAACCTCAAATTCATTAAGCTCCCGAATTATACAGGAAAAATTAATTTTTTAGCGGATTGTAGAAATAGTGGATTTTGATAACGTTTATTCCTTAAAAGCCTCCGCCTTGCACATTCCGGCATGTAGATCATGAATTGTGTTTAGTTTTTGTTGAATTGTTAGCACATTACTTTATTGGCATCCAACTTGAATACTTAAGAGTTTCATAATTCTTGATCAAACACTAATATACTAAACGTGAATTGAGGAAAAGGGTTTAACTTTACCGCAATTCATCAGAAAGGAGGACGGTTCCTTGTAAGTTGAAAATTGAAATAAAAAAATTATGCAAAGAGCAGATTAAATAACTTGGCAATAGTGTAAAAATGATACGGAATATATTGAAATAGATGTAGCACTTATTACCATAATGAGTTTACATCAATCATTCGAGTCAAACACTTTATACAACCTACAATTAAAGTAGCTATAAAGTATAACGTTTAATAAAAAATAATTAATACTCTCTTGAAGGCGGTACAGAAAACAAAATATTGGACATTTGCAGTATTCATATTGAGTCTCATTTGTTTTAAAAATGAACTAGAAGTTGTACCTTTCAAGTACTCTAGGGCTGGTCCACATAAGGGTTTAAAGCAAGATTATAGCAAATTTGAAGTTATATTATTAAGTTTTTCGACTTCCAACACATGTTTATCTAATGAAATTTTGACTATCCTGACTTAGGAGTATCTAGAGTACAAAGAAGATCTACAGTAGAACTAATAGAAATAAATAGTGTTAATTTTCTCAGGGTTACGCATGACTAAAAATACTAAAAATTTTACTAAAAATTAGATATACTACTGAAAAATATAGGTATATACTAAAAATAATTACTGCTCAAAATTAGCTCTATTATAATTTTATTTTTGGACTAATTTTGCCCGATTAAGCTTCATTTGGATTGCGTTTTAATTTACGGTTAAATAAATAGACTTTATTACTGAATGTTCATAAGTTTTTCCCAGTATTGGAAAACACTATATATAAAAAGAACTGCTACTGAAAGTGTTATAAATTACAACTACTGTTAGAGTTTCCTGAACTACATTATTACAGTAGTTTTCTATTTATTGTCAAATAGAGTTAATAAATAAATGCTTCAAAGGCAATAACACCTTCGAGGTTTAGAGTCGAGCCATTTTTCATTGTATTATCTTTTGTAATGTGACTGAAGTGTTGTTTATTAGTTTCGACCTAAACAAGCAATTAAACTGTTAGCATCAGTGTGTAACAAAACATATGTAGGAACAACATACAATATATATATATATATATAAATAT
>WYDF02269498.1:7632-18224 GCA_009867245.2 Adranes taylori | reverse complement strand
CGATGGCGCGAAGTCATTGCGAGCGTAACAAATTGATGTCACCACACCCTGCAGAAGGGTAATGGACTGAAGAGAGAGATGTATGATACAAGTAGTGCGTCAATATTTTGGAGAGTTCCAGCTTAATGGAAAATTGGCATGTTTTAAAATAAAATCTGAAAACATGTCACATTGACACAATGATTTTTCAACGTTTTCAATTATTTCATTGATTGTGTTTTTGCACGAAGGTAATTGCTTAATGATGTCTCGCACTGTTTTATGAGGTACAATTTATTACATTCATTATTGTCGGCAAGATCCATTTCTCTCTAGTTTTGTGGTTTTATAGTTTTCTCGGTTTTGCTATTAATAATTAAATATTAAGTATGTAATACGTCTTTATCATCTCAGTGGACGACGCAAGAAAATGGTGATAGACTTGGACCTTTAAAATATTTTTCTTCTTGAAAATAGGATCAATCTGTTTTCCCGAATGCGTTTTAGTCAAATGCTTTTGAAACCTAGAAGCTTTTATTGCTTCAATTGTAAATTGGCAAATCAAGCATATAGGTAATTATTAGGTTTGTAGGAAATTGGAAGAAAGCTATATTCCTCAATAATTCTTCTTAGATTGAATCACAATGAAGTAATAGAAGCTGCAACAATATTTACAAAATAAAAGACTCACTTTTTATGACCACCAGATTTCTACCAGATTTTAGACTAATTTCTAACAGATTTTAGATTTTAGGAACAATATTTTTTTTTTTTCATTTAGTTACATTTAGTTGCGCGAATTAGTTACTTAAGAGTTTTCCGATGTACAGAGTAATTCTAAATGAATGAACCGATTTCATGATGCATTGAGTTACTTCAGTCTGCATGCATCGTCATGAAATGTGTTACTGACTGTAAGTTCTGAAACGCTGACACAAAGGCGCTCTGGTCGCGCTGTACTTCGATAAAGTTCCAGTTGTACGTTTACTCTCGCGAACATAACATTGGTTGTCCACAGTGCTGAGTGTTTTTCGAAGGCGATTTGACATGAACCCTATCCTAAAATGTTCAACGGCGGTTGCAACAGAGTGGGTGTCTGTGCAGAGGAGAAATAGCAGAATAATGAGCATCGATGGAACCGAAAATTTGAGAGTAGCCAGCGGAAGTCAACAAGGCGTGAGCTTGCGATACCTCAATCCACTGTCTGCGGTGTGCTAAGAAAACGTCTACTTATAAATAAAACGGGTTCGCAGATTGGATAACAATATATATTTATTTAGTCAAATTTGATAACATCTGTCGAAGTTTTGATCCCATGGTTTCGAGGTTCCACAACTAAAATCAACAATTATATTATGTTTATCTCTAATTTAAAGTTCAGCTATAATGTATATATATATATATATATATATATATACTGTTAAGTGTAATGATAATTAGTAATTACAAAAAAAAATATGGACTTATGGTACTTATCAATTCTATAAGTAACTAAATGACATAGTAAAAAGTATCCTTATGTATAAACAGATGTGTACTTAATGGTTTCTTTTTGTTATATATGTTAAATTATTTATCAGAGATATCCTTAATAATTGTGATCAACAAACCTTACCAATTATCAAGCATAGGAATAACCAGTTAAACCTTCAATTTTGAATGTAATGTAAAGTATATGACCAGCATTGGCATTAACAATTTTAGCAGATGTTCGAGATTGTAAAACAGCCTATGAACACTATTAAAATTAAACTTTTACTGTAGAAATAAGAATTACCTTCGTAAGCTGCTTGAAATAAATATAAAAATATGTATTGACATATCAAATTCTCGAAGTGGGAACAAACTTATACCATAAAGTTTACATTTAATCCTATTATTAATCTATCTCTTATTCATTCGTCCGTTAATTCTTCTTCTTTGCCATTTCTATAAGATTTGCTATATAATCTTTCACTGGTTCGCCTTCAGCTTGTTTTCTAAGGTTAAATTTAGGTCTTTTGTATCTGATTGTTGACATCTCTGACATTTCTTAACATAATATTGATCGAATAAGTCTTTTGTTTCTTTATTTGTCTCTAGAGACTTTTCCGTTCTCTTTACGGTGTCCAGAATTCTGTTTATTTCTGGATTCATATACAGCAAGAAATTCGTTACTTGAATTTTTGTGGTAAGCTTGCTATGTCACAGGCTGCTCTACACATTTTATAATGCGTTATCCAATATTCTTTTCTAAATGGGAATTTTGCTGGTGTTGGAACTGAGCCTAGAAGATTTAGCTATATACGTCGTCCTTTGAATCACAAGAGATGTTACCAAGCTTCTTATATCCTCCATTTTTTCTTTAAATCTTCTTCCATTTCTTTATTTTACCTCACACTTGATACTATGTGTTACTGCTTATAGCCTTATATTTAGTACGATTAATAACAATGAAAACTCTGGACAACGAACTAATGACAACTTCATTAAAATTCATAACGTAGCCTACACACACACATTCACACAAGGGTGGTTCCTATCACATACATTCAATCCTATCACAAAAAACATGACACAACAAAGGACAACTTTTACGAGTTATGAAGCATTTAGATGCATCAAGATGAGGAAGCGCTGGACTTGCAAGTTGCACACATTCTTGTTCCAGAATGGCTTACAGGTTTCTGTCTTTTCGTAACGATTGTCGTCGATATGCGGATAAAAAAATCCGTAACAACGTATCAACGAAATGTTTTTTGTATCTAGCTCTGTTCCCGTGAGACCTTCGCTCACGACATCCAGGCTGAAATGGATGAAAATCATGCTGCCTAATTTCCTTATTTTCCATGAAAAACGAAACATATGCCAGGTTTTGAAAATATGAAGTAGTGTCAATTATATAATATAAACAATGAAAACATTAATTGATATTTATTTGCAACTACAAAGAAGCTCTTTAAGCTATGTACACAAGTTATTAGGGAAATTTTCATGCGGTCAGAAGCAAATTCTTTGAAAAACTTCTTCTAGGATTACATCCAGAAACAACCATCAAATAGAACTCACCCACTCTCCAACCAGTTTCTATGTAAGGTATGAAAAGTTTAGCATACCATTAAACAATAGGAAATGATTCTAGATCAATAAATTTTGAACAAATTCATGTGATTAGGTAAACCCGATAACTAAAATTATTATTGATGGGAATTCGGGTGTCACGCTCAAAACGCGATGGACCGTTTCATTCCGTAAAGTACCATTCTCGTTCCATATAAAACTCATTAACTATATGCTTTACAGTGACAAGGAAACTAAAACCTAAAATTAAGTATTTAATTATTTTTATTAATTAGTAGTGCGCTATATTATATTTTATTGTGCGCATGGTTGCTTCGTTTAATTAAAATTAGCTTTTTAATGTAAATCAAATAAATATTAGGAAATCATAATTTTTGATCCAATGTTTCTAGCAATGTTTTAAAGAAGACACATTTTATAATAAATAATACATTCGTAAAGACTATCAACTATATAGAAATAGATCAATAAATTTTCTATTAAAATGTTTATATATACTACATTTAGATATATTTTAATTATGCTTTTTTATCAACTATTTATTATGTCAATAACAATTTTAATTTATATTTTTAATTTAATGAAAAAGGATATTTTTTATTATAAATATGAAATATTTTTCTTAATTTCCAATAAATATATACGTCATTATTAAATATTGTTTATATAAACATCATTTCAAAATATTCACTATTCATTTTCAAATTCAATTAATTTTCAAATTTATGAAACCAGAATTTAAACTAAAATTAAAAAAATTTCCTAGAAAAGGCTTATAAATTAATTGTTTCTTGAAACGGCGATTTGTATATTATATCCAGATACAAGTTATAAGTTGCCTCTGTATAAATCAAGAAGACATTTATCAACGATCAACTTCAACAACGCAAAACAATAATTATTATTCTCTCAATCGCTCGATCATTTATGCATATCGTTTTGTTAGAAAACGGCATACATATATTATAACCGAAACCAAATTGGCTTTGCATTATTTCGACGCAGGGTTTCTTTTTTTGTTCTGAACAACAAACCAAAATGTTGATGAATATTTTCGTTCATTCTTCACGCATATTTTTTACTGGAACTGGCTCTCACGCCAATTTGTTCCTGCTTAGTACACTATCATGCGCAAAAGGAATATGTATGGACAATGGTGTGTAGCCTGCTTTCTGCCAAATGCATTATAACGAAATATGTTCTTCCTCATTTCATGAAGTAGAAACTATGCTACTGCGTTCGAAGTTGAAACATTTTTCTACTTATTATGAAGGTAGTTTTAAATGAACTAATCAAAAAGAGACTGGAAAATCAAATTTATAAAAATAATATATTGACACGATGTATTTGGGGTCAAGTTTTTTTCAAATGAGATCGTCGCGATACATCGGGTTCCAAACATATACAGCGATAAAGAAAACGTTCTTTAAGAAACGACATATCACTAATATGAGGGTTGCTGTTAAAATTTAGGGATGTGGCTACACTGTACTTAAGCGATTATTAACCTATAAAGCGTCATGAAGTTTGATCAATCAGTAGTCAAACAAAAGTGACAGATTGTAAATAAATCAAACCGTTTCGTTACCGCAAATTTTCAAAATTATTTGGAATTCAATAAAAATGCATTTAAATAGAGAACATTTTCGAGCAATGATTCTATTTTATTTCCGTTTAAAAAATGTGGAAAGGATGCATCCAAGAATTGAAAATTGCCTTTGGTGATGAAGCACCTTCAAGGACAACTGTCTTTCGATGGTACCAACAGTTTAAATTTGGCTGCAGTTATATTAGTGACGAATTTCGTGAAAGTCGACCAATGACATCGAAAACTGCTGAAAACATTGATGCTGTACGAAATATGATAATGTCAAATCGTCATGTTACGTATCGGGAAATTGACTCACACTTCGGCTTGGGTATGAAATAAGTTATTGAAATTTTACATCATCACTTAGGTGTTAAAAAAATATGTTCCCGTTGGATCCCCCATAATTTAACTGAAGCTCAGAAAGAGGCTCGTGTGAACTGGTGTAAAGAAATGCTTAAATGATTCGACACGGGGAGATCAAATTTTATCTATGACATTACTAGTGGTGACGAAAATTGGATCTATGCTTATGAACCAGAAACGAAACAGCATTTAACTGTTTGGGTGTTTGAAGGTGAAATAAAATCCACAAAAGTCACTTGCTGCCGCAATTTTTCTAAGAAAATGGTAGCTTGTTTGGTCTCAAACTGGGCACGTCGCTACTATTCCACTTGATGATCGTAGAACTGTTAATGCAGAATGGTATACATCTATTTACTTACCACAAGTTATCACTGAATTGCGAAAAACAAGTAGGATCATTCTTCACCATGACAATGTCAGTTCCCGTACTGCGCACCACACAGTAAACTATTTGAGCAGCCAAAAGGTAGAATTGTTGTCTCATCCTACCTATAGTCCTGATTTAAGTTCTAACGACTTCTTTACTATTCCAAAAATAAAAAATCGACTACGTGGCAAATGATTTTCATCTCTAGAAGATCTTCTGAGTGGAAAAAATGCTATGATGATTGGTTTATTCGCATGAAAAAATGTATAGAGTGTAAAGGGGACAATTTTGAAAAGCAATAAAGTATTATTTTATTTCTAGATGTTTTTGTCTTCTTCTATCTTGAAATTTTAACACCACCCCTCGTAGTTATATGAAAATTTAATCTCAACAAGAAATGCAAAAAACCTGTATTGAATTTTATTCTGAATCCCTGCTCTTTTCATACTATGTACGGCCGTGACGCTTCTTACAAGGAATTCGACTACAACTTATATTTTAATTTTTTAACTAAACTTGCTAACGATAAATTTCTTGCCTTATTTTATCCGAAATTTTATCAAACCATATGAATATTTTCTTCAAACCAATTTAATAAACTTATCAATAAACTTATTTATTAATATTTGCTCTGAACAGAATTTGGAGTTGCACGGCCAGTATTAAAAAAATATTTAAGTCTTTAATTTCTTTTGTTTAATGACAAATATTTATATATTCGTTACGTATTCTTTTAGAATGGTGATAAATTTGTAGTTTTTTTAATCATTTCTTGATGATTTTGAAATTCTTTGACACCAATATAAATAATTATTTTATAACTAACATTTTAGATCGTCAAGGCAACGAATTTGTAGCGCGCGGTTGTGTACCATCCACCGGCCCTGTGAACAGTTGCAAAGCAATTGCAAAATTCGTCCAATTTGCCGATTCACGAGATCTCGAAAGTTTGGATTGTTACACATGCGATACGGATAAATGTAATTCGGCGAGTTCGTTGAGCGGAATTGCTACATTCTTTGCTATGATTGTTGGTTGTTTTTTATTTTTAATCTAAGCAGCACGTAGTTTGGGGCGTTTTCAGGGTATGCTCCATAGGGCATATTAAATGTGCTATTGAATTGTGTCAACTACCTACAAAACGAGCTGCAATAATGGTGAGAGAATGAAATTCAATAAAAAAGAATTTACTTTACAGGTTAAGTTTTCATACCATTTCATTTATGTTTTAAATTTAATGTGTATTAGTTTAATGTTTTATTACTTTTAATTGTACGTTATGTACAATGATAATGTTAATATTTGAACTTACTTAATATTAGAACATCGGAAGTTTATTTAATTTTCATAGGTGATATTTTCAAAGTTGAATTCTCAAATGTTACCTCAGCAGTAAGTGCTATTCTTTGACTTAATGACGACAGAAACACTTCACGGATTATTTCTATAAAAAGGAGATCTATTATACAGAATAATTATCTTTTTTCTAATGGGCTTGATAATGGATCTTAAGGCTATGTGAAACCGGTTGTCAATTTGTATATGGCCTTTATGAGATGCACGCTGTTATTTAACCTGTATCACTTCTGTAATAAATATCCCAGTATTGACCTCTGCAGCAATTCTCAACTCCTTTTAGACATAAATACATCTAGAAAATGTTCCACACAAACTTATAGAGAAATTAATTTCATGTCATATAAATAGGGAATGTAAATAAATATTTTTAAACGCACATATGTGCGACGTCACTTCCTTTGTTCTTTAAAGAACCAGCACATATCTTTTCTACTTACTTGCCAGCAATTCGAATCTTTTATTGCGTAGACACTTGTTGCGAAAAGGCATTAGTTGCAATAATAGCGGCTACACAAGTCTGAAAACTGTATTGAGGGTGCACTACTTGAAGTACCGGCAGCGAACATTTTGCTGCAACTGCAAGCAGCACTACTAATGCAACGTCTGCTTCTGCAGCTTTACCAAGTGTCGTTCCAATATAGTTATCTGATATACAATTTTGTTAACAGCTTTAACAACAAGGTTATCGTTTCATCAACTTTGGTATTACCAACAACAATTAGATTATCCTTTGCATTGATAAATCTGCCAAAAAGGTTTATACGTCAGATAGCTGTATTGGATTGCATTTATTGGAGTTCCCGGTACCGAAGTTTACCCAGCAGTAGAATTTGTAATGCTCTTTCCAGCAGTTGCTGCAATCTCTGGTTGTAGAGCGACTGGCTGTGTCCATTATTAACTAACTGATGGAGTTACCTTAGGCGCTTGTCGAGAGGTGGTTGTTGTTACAATAATAGTAACTACGGTAGTAGTCGAAGTAGCTTAGGCTAGTTCTTGCTTGTATTGATAAACTCGAAGATGATTCGTAGGAACGACCAATTATCGTTGCGATTGCTACATTTTTAGTCTGTTATATAATGTAGGGGTAATTAATTTGTGTGTAGTGGTAAGGTTTTCAACTTCTCTACCGGATTTTATTGCAGGCTCATGGTGTCCTGCTGTTCGTAGTAACATCTTAAAACCCTCAAAACATTTTCTAGGGAAAGCTGGAATATCTGTATGAAAACTCAATAAAATGTAGCAGCAGATGGCAATAATTTAATAAATTTTGAATCAGCCTTCAATCTTAAATTATATAAAAAATATCTGTTTGTATCTTTGGAAATAGCGATGACTGAATTTGAAGAACGTCCATTTAGGACTTCTTTCAGTTGAAGAAATAGATTATAACTGATTGTGATTTGTAATGGCATTGTTGTCAATTGGAATTCGCTTCTGATTTAGTTTTCTAGGACCATTATTTTTATGAATTTTCTATCGCAACAATTTTTGTAAATGATTCTTGAAGGAAGCTGATTAGTGTACGTAACAGTCTAGAGGGAAGTCTATAATTGATCCAAAAAGTCAATTCTGGTTTACTAGGTTTCAATGATTTTAAAAATGCTGAAAGCATACTTCGAAAGGGTTTAATAAATAAGAAAAGGAGGAGAAACTGGTACTCGATAAACTATATGCGAGGGTTTTTTCATGATACTAAAAATAAAGAATCTTTGACTAATTCAGAATCTGGTGATTTTAAACGAGTAATAAGGGAACTTCTTAAGTAATATAACTATGTAATTTACCTGATGAGCCCCAAAAATGAATTTGAATTTTATAAGTTCAAAGCATTAACGCTTAATTTTACTTTAGAGGACAGAGAGAAGAAATTCAAGCTAATTTCAAACAAACGTTTCTAATATTCGTAATACTGATTAAATATATTTTCCAAGTTATTTTTTTGCATCTAGTGCTCGCCAATTTTACTGTCATCGATATTTGACTGGCCCGTAAGACACAAGTTTTAAATAAGAATGAACTGATTTTCTATTTCTGGTGGAAGATATCTAGGTGATCTTGTATTTTGCTGCCCATACAAAACGTGGTGTTCTAGAATTGGTTCCGTTTCTCCAACTAACCTCAAAGTTGTAAAAAAATTCCCTACGTTTCAGTGATTCTCCTTTTTTCAGTTTCAACGGTACTTTCTGTCGTACTTTTCTTTTCAATTAGATGCACAAAGTATATTTTCAGTTGTTTGTCGTTTTCTGAATCCAACCCTATTACCACTGGTAATATTATTTGGCAATAATGTACTGATTTTAATTTCTCCAAATTCTGTGGGTAGTACGAATCAAATCGCCGAAAATATTTCGTATGACAGAGAAATTTTCTATATTTTTCTACATCAACCTGAAATAATTTTGTAAATATTCTTGTCGCATAGGTCAAAGTTCAGCCAAAATTATCTTATTATTTAATATATTATTTAAAAAATTTCATGTTTGTGTTAAAGCGTATCAATCTGAATGAATCGAAAATTTATGTAATATCTTTTTTTTTCAATGCTGATACATTTATATGCCAGCAAAGAAGGCAAAACTCAATTCAGATTCTTCCATATAAGTATTGATATCTTCCAAATTGTCTTCAAGATATTTTTAACGAAAACTAGATTAATTGGTACTGTTATTGTATAAGAAATCTTTTTAGAATGACATAAATTTGCTTAATTCTTAATAATATATCGAGAGATGATTGTATCATATCGACTGATATTAAATTAGTTACCTACAATTCATTTTATGTAATAGTTGAGTTTTGTCTTCTTCGTGACCTAATTTATTTACACATTTAAAACGCAGGATTGAGAAAGTATCAAATAACAATTAATTTTTTACAATTCTGAATCTCATACAAATCACAAATATTTATGACGCCACCCTCAAAGGTTACAAATACTTAAGCAACGATGAAATAAAATCAAACTTGAAAATCTGAAGTTTGATGAAAGTATTTGTTAATAACTTTTACAAAGAGGAGTATTTTTTAGAAATATTGTTTCATTGTATTGAGAGAAATCGCACTGCTTTAGTCAAGCTAAAATTTCATTGCCTATTGCGTTTTAATTCGATCGCAAAGTGAGTGCTACTCAAAATTTTCTGAAGAAATTTCATCAACAATAAGTTTACGGATTCATCAACTAAAATATTTTTTGCTTTCATAATATAGTAAATGGGAAAATATTGTTAAATAATAATTAAGAATATTGGGGGATAAAGTTAATTGGTAAGAAAGGCCACGGGCTTCCACACTCCGACACTGTTAAATACCTATTACTAAAAGCGAAGCGGTTTCTCCTCATTAAGAAAATTTTGGAACGCGGTTCTACCTTAAAAAAACATTAGCATCATTGGATATTTCACCAAAGTAAAGAAGTACGAAATGATAAAACGAATTGAAGAGTCAAGGGCTCAAAAGTCTGGGACCATAATATAGATGGAGCGGCATAAAATACTTCTATTATTCGTTTTCCTTTTACACGAATTATCTGAGTATTCTCAGTTTAATTGAGAATACTTTAAAATGGAGGGCATAATTGGCGCAATTGATGGTAGCCATATCAGAATAAATAAACCGTTACCAAAGCATTCGTATGAGTACTATAATAGATATAATTATTTTAGCATCCTTATAGAAAGAGTGTATGCCCACACAGGTCATTTTATTGATTTTGTTTGTGGAGAGTCAGGTTCACTTCATGATGGGCGACTATTGCATTTAGCTTTTCTTTGGCAATTATTATGTTTTCATTAAAACTTTTTTCTCTTCGGTCTTGTTTTTTAATTAAGTTCTCTCTTTTTTCTTCATAATATGCTTTTTTAGCACATAAGTCGC